>JASXSY010002493.1:0-35410 GCA_034509805.1 Sipha maydis | reverse complement strand
TAACATTTTAGTTAGATATTAAAACTAGATTTTGAAAACACAAATTAAATTACTTTAACGGTCAAATTAATCATTTTCTATTCCGTACAAACTACAAGTAGAAATAAATATATTTGTGTTCTCAATTTGTGACATATTTTTTAAATCAACAATTTATAAAAAATAAAAATTAGTAAATGTAACTTCACTACTGCTACATTTACTTTTGAATTCTAAGTATTATGAAAAATTAAAAACTATACAATCCGCACTTATGGTAGCACCTATCGTGCAAAAATGTATTATTCTTACCATATTCCATTTTAAAATAAAAAAAATTAATTAATATACTTATTATTTTTTAATTGTGAAATAGATTCCTTTAGATTTTAAATATGACTATAAATATTAATTCGATATACTGCACAGTAATACGGTAATACGGTATTTTTTGAAAAGATAATACGCAAAACTACTGTATATTTTTACAAAGTTCAAAATGTACGATTTATACAGTAAAAAATAAAAATGTTATTCATTTAAAAATTTATAAATCTAACTTATTCCAAAGAAAACCCATTAAAAACCTTCACTAAGTATAAATATATATTTGCATAAATATCTAGGTCATTTTATATAAAACCATTTATGATAACCAATTATAAGATATAAATACTATTATTCTTCTTAACACTTCTCAGAACGTATTAGTATCTTATATTTTTTAATAAAACATGTAAAAATATCATATTTGTTTGACGTTGAACTTTTTTTTTAATTACAACAACATTTCTAACTCGTTCTTAATTTTTATAGAAGTGATGTCCACGGTTTTTTATTACTTAAGTGAAATGATTTAATATAGCAAAACTAGATTTACCGATTTAATGGAAGAAAAATACTGAGAATTTAACAGTATAGGTAGCTGCGTAGTTGTCTGTTCGATATGTTACTATTACATTCACTTTTTTTAAATAATAAAAAATATTATAATTATCATAATTCAAAGTTAATATTTGACAAAAAATAATAGCTAAAAATATTAATTAATACTATGATTAAAATTCGATTGGAAAAACGATATAAATTTGATTTATTAATAATTTACTATGCAAATTATTTTTATGATTTTTATTTATTGTTATATTTATGTTATCCATTCATTTTATATAATGTAGTGTAATTTATATCAACACTAATTAAATATATTTATATGTAATCACAAAAACTTTTTCCAAATAAATATAAACCACTGGAACATTAAATTTTCGTTAGTGTTATCTATAAAAAATATAAACGTTAAGAATAATATTTCAAGTATATTGTGTTTGTTAATATACATTTCTATAAAACAATCATATAAATTTATCGGTAAATGTAAGTTGCGTCCCAAAAAAAAGGTTCCGATAACAACATACGTAAGTTGCGGCCCGTGTTTCTGTCATGCCTATCAATTGCGTCCGACGGAAAATCCGTAAAACTAACATTTATGTTTTTATTGATGGCCGGTAAATAACGACTCGTATATAAAAAGAGTATATCCAGTTCTCTATCTGCTAAATTGCCTAAATTTGCCGCAAGATGCTCGAGTATTAGAATTCACAGACTATATATTAGATTCATATAAAAAAAATGACGCTGACTTTCCACCAGAAATATGGTCAGAATATTTAACATCGACATTACGCACGACTAACAATTGCGAATCTTTCATTAGAAAATTAAATAGTTCATTTAATTTATCTCACCCTAATATTTATAATTTTATAGATGTTTTAAAAAATATAGAAATTGATACATATATAGAGTTACGAAGTCAGGGCTCAAGAAATAGAATAACAATTTGAAAAAGAAGGATATATTAAAAAAAAAATGGAAGAATTAGAAACTAAAAAAATTAATCAAATTGAATTTGTGAGGCAACTGTCATTCAAATTTTTTACCTACTTTTATATAGACTTTTAAGTTAATAATTGACAAAGTAAGAAAAATTCAACAGCTTAGTACCGATAAAAATATGCAATTTTAAATAATAACTAATAATAAATAAATACCTACAACAATAAATATTTTTAACCATACCAACATTAAAACAGTAATGTTGACAGTCTTAAGTCTGATAAAATGGGAAGGAAAATATTGGTTGTAAATTGGTAATATAAATTTTAATATAAAAATACCCGGGACGCAATTTACATCAAAAAGGTATATTGGGACGCAACTTACAGTCACCCAAATTTATAAGCTTATCATTTACTGGTCGTATAAATTAATGTCGTATTAGATTTATAATTTGTATGTATAAAACATGAAAAATAGCAAAATTAAAAAGTATAATTGGTTTAAATTTTATAATATTAAAATCATTTTACTCAATTTCTAAAAAAAAAAACTAATCTTTTACGTTGTTTAATTAAATGTTTTTATTATTTTTTAAATCTGATTATAATCTTAATATTATAATAATTTACAAAATATTTTCTTGATTAATCTGTTACTATATCCACATTATTATGAAAATAACAATCATTAATCAAAAATACATTTATTGTTTTTATAAAATACATATATAATTATTACATAATTATATTATATTCTAAATAAATAATAACATTGTTATTAATATGTTCAGAAGTGGTAACTTACAAACAGATATAAAATACGTAGTAATTCATGAACAATGTTTTTTTAAAGGTCAACTAATGTAACATTAACAGATAAATTTTAACTCAAATGTAGATATCTCATTCACCAATAACACAATTTTCAAGTAATTTTTTTTTATTACACGCCTCATATTTTGAACACGTGAAATGGCAAAAAATGTGATAATATATATAAGTTCCATTACTATTATTATATTTTTAACAAAACGAATTTTACAAAATGGAATATTGGGATATCTTCTACGTATTGCTAAAGCAATAGAAAAAAAAATTATATTAAATAATAAATAAATTTGAAAAACTTAAGTATAATAAAATTTATTTTTTAAATTCAATAATATGTTAAAAATATTATTCTGGTGACTATTGCAAATTTTATTTAATTACCTAAAGCTATAACTATAGAAAAATATTTATAGAGTGGTCAATACATAATTATTATATACAATGTGATATTTTGAAGCCAGAATTGAATATTGTATCACTATAAATAAATTTTAAGATAAATCAAGTCCATCTGTTGAATAATTAATAACATTAAAAATATAAACAATGCTTTCTAACAAAATAACACATTTAAATATAAATATTATATGTATTTTATAAAATCAATGTAGATAGTAGATATTTAAGATTTAAGGGATGTTGAAGATAAATGTAAAATAATTTATAAGTTCTAATTTAGAGGCCAGAATTATATTCTTTTGCGTATTTTTTTTTTTTTTTGTTTCTATGCAATCAACTATGATAACTGATATGCAGTATACTCCTGTGACTTCTGTTGACGTCAAACGTTCTTGCAGTACATATGAAATTAACATTTAAAAAAGACCAATATGACATCTGAGCATACAGAATAAAATATTGTTGTCAACTGTTTTTAAAAATATCCTTAGTAAAAAACATATCATTAATCTTATTTAATTAAATAAAAATTAATTTATTAAGGTAAAAGTAAAATGATTATATACATATTTATATCAGTTTTATTATATTATATATTTAACTATTTTGCATATAAAACCATTTTTTTTTCAAATTATTTTATAATTTAGAAAAAATATTGGAGGAATATTTAAAATTTTTTTAGGCAATATAATTTCGGCTTCTAATTTTAACACTTAAGTTTTATTAAATAAAAAAAAGGCGAATGAGTAAATACACTAGCATTAAAGTAGTATAAATTGCCTATATAAAAGCCGTATAATAAAGTATTAATTTCTCGAAATAATATTAATAAACTAGCTGAACACGACTTCATCAAGGAAATATTTTACAATTTTAGAATAGAAAAATTACACAAATCTCTAACCTAAAAATTGTAGGTTGACAAAAGCGCAAAATATTTATGTATTCGAATGTTTTATTTTTTATTGCCTTATACTGTACATTAATTTACATAAATATATTAAACAAAATCAAATTTCCTGAATAACTAAAAAGTGAAAAAATTTATACATCAAACTGAAAACTATTTAGATCCAGAAAATACGATTTTCGAAAGATTTCTTTCTTATTGCACATCCTGTTAAAATAACTACTATTCCAAATTTAAATTTAATGTACTTAATAGTTTTTGAGAAATTGGAATCAGTGAATGAGTTGTATTTGGCTTTTATATATAAAAAATTATAAATAGGTATATATAATATGCAATATCAATTCTAATAAAATTAAAATACTATTATTGTTATATAAATTGTTACAGATTTTTAGGCTTTAAAGAAACGCAAAATAATATTCACATAGACAAATATTTTGCTTTATTGCCTATTACAAACATTGGAATATTGTTTAACTAGAATATTGTTAACCAGTCCATATCATCTTAATAATTTATTATAGATTAACTTTAAAGGAATTATGAGTGTGAATACACGCATTTTGCACCAATAATTACATATTTATGGTAGTATTTACATGTTATTCTGCAAACATTCTACATGATTTATTTATATTTAAAATTATATTATTTGATAATAGTTATGTGAATACCTATATTATAATTAAGAACTTTAAAGTTGTTAAAAAGTTTATTTCCAATAAGAGTTTCGAAAGCTTAATTATGTTTATTCATAATTATTGACCATCGTATTAATATTATTTGCTGCCGTTTTGTCTAAAATGTCAACGCATCGGGTAACAATATACATATCTATAATAATATTCGAAAAAATAAGAGAGCAATTTTTTCTCCGTATGGCTTGTATGATATTTGAAATTATTAGATTTTAATAATTAAATTATACGACGGGAAAACAGAAAAGAACCAAATCACCAGAAGATAATGGTAGGCAACTAAACATTCATCACTCACACGCCATGCGTACCTAATACATCAGGTTCAGTTGCATACCGTATAGGCCCGTGATCAGGAATCGTTCAAAGGAAGTTTCAAAATTATATATTTTATGTAATTCTACGGTAACTATTTTTAATTTGTACTGACACTGACCGATAACTGTACTGTTTTGAATTGTTTTTCGCTATTATTTATATATATAATATTTTTATGTTCGAACTTTCAATAAAAAAAAAATAAGATTTCTATAATTTAGAAAAACCTAAAGCTTTATGTGTCTAAAAAAGCTTAAATTTTACTATAATATTTCAAATTTTAAAGTATCTTTAAAATGCTAATATAAACACTCATAACATTATTTAAGTTGCTATGATTAATATTTATTGGGTTATGGCTAACTTACTAATATCGTTTAATAGATATTTGTTGAAATAAAAAATGAATATATCATAAAACATTTTTGCGACTCCTGTTTTTTTTTTTTTTTTTTTGGTTCAATAAGTTTATTATAAAAAATCTTATGTATGTCTAATTTTCAAATATTAAGTACAAAAATTGAACATCGCTTAGTTAAGATTTAATATTCAATAAATTGTTTTTCATCAATCGTTAATAGATTCGTACGAAGTACTTTGTTTCAAATACTCAAGTCTTTTTGTGAAACCAAAATTATTTGATTGTAATTTTTTAAAAAAAGGTAGAAAAACATAACATTTTTTAAATATCTATAAATAGCTCAAAAATAGTAAAATAGTTAAATCATTTGAATAATATAACAAGAACAATGAACAGCAATATAATTATTCAGTGATGATATCAAATCCAACTATTATTTTTTTGAGTTACGATTAAAAAAATAATCGATATTAATCAATGTCGTAGTTTTTGTCGTATTTTTATAACTTTTCGTTAGTTTTGGTATTCATTAGGGAAACTGTTGGTAAATTCATAAAACTTATAATTTTTCAAATTATTTATCATAAATATCTTATGATTGTGACGATAATTATCAATCCACCACACAAAATAAATAAAAACACATCATAACCATTATATTCTTTGTTTCACTCAGAATTTAAAAACTAATGGATCATAATTTTGACCTACCCTAATATAGCAAGAGTTCAATTATTAAATGCGTTTTAAGCAGAATTTAGGTGCCCCAAGGCATTTATAAAATTCCGCCCCCCATTTTGGTGCTAGAATAGTGTTGTAAGGGAGGGGTATGAAAATAAAAATATTAATCAAATTATTGTTTTGTCGTTTTGTATTGTACAAAATACAACTGCAGTGGTAAACAACAACGCTAAAATACAGCCTACATTCAGGTTTCTGCGTATTGTGTAATGTTATTATCTATTAAACCAAGTCCTTCAGTGTTCGTTTAAAAATAGATTTTAGAGAATATCCTATAATAAACTTCAACGAAATTTCCATCCATAAATCGACAGTACAAAATACAAAAGGTACATAGAAAACATTTAATAAAATTATAATAATTCAAAATTGGCTTAATACAAAAGAGAAATAAATAACATTGCTCTCTCATTATTTTGAACTACTCGACAATTCGAACTCTCGGTAATTCGAAGATTTTCAACAGTCCCGTCAACTTCGAACTATCGAGAGTCGACTTCACTTTTTTTCTTGTAACAAGAAATCCTTATATATATATAAAAGAACAGGCCTTTTTTATGTACCAATTTTGTGACGACAATATTTAACTTTTTCTCAATTTTTTTTCACAAAGTTGTTCCAAATACCTTCCTGAATGTCACCACGTCACCCGATTTTCAAAATTTTGATTTTAATGGGTTGAAATCGCCAAAAATAAACTGTTACGTGTAATTTATATATCTACATTCATATAATAATAACAATAGCAGTCGGTCGATGATGGGAAATACGGCACGACAGTCCAAGGGTTTCCGTCTAGCTGGACTCTGGCCTTTTTTTTGTGTGTGTTATGAATTGTTCCGAGGCTATATAATATTAAATTTATTGAGTTGTATAGAAAACACCGACTAAAAAAATAATGCATTTCTTACCGAAATGCGATAAATGTGTTACGACTTACGATCCACCAGCGCCGATCGCACGCCGATTGTTGGTTAATCAGTGTACTGCGACTGTAATCAGTAAACTGTGCGTGTTTGTGTGATGTTTCCCTAAATTATTTAACTACAAATTTTATATTTTGTTTACCATTTGTCCGTTTATGCACCACAAAATAAAACTCTAAATGTGGTATACCAAGAGGTTTTGACTTAAGCCATATTAGAATTGAGCAACTACGTATCATTTGTAAATATTCATAAAAAAGTTATATATAAGGATAGAATCATTTTTTAATATTATTATTATTTTTTTTTTTCTTTAAAATTCAGCAACTATTACTATTTAGAACTTGATAGCATTAAGTAAAATACATTTTTATAAAACACAACAATTTGTGTTGATTTAAGAATTTAATTTTGATAAAACAAAAACCACACACGGGCGAAGCCGGGTAATTCAGCTAGTAAAATATAATCATCGATTGTTTTTGACGGTAAAATGGACGAAACAATAACAATTACAACAACTCGTTGTCGTTCAACATCAATGCGAAGTTTTCGCCCACACGTTCGCGAACGAGGTTAAGTGCACTTAATGGTGCAGACTCGTCGTAGTGTTTGTATGCTTTTTTATATAAAGGCAATATCCTAGTATTTGAGTTCACGCCAACGTGTGGCGGTCACGTTTTATTCGTCTAAAGTCATTGCAGTCGGCACTTCGGTGTATAAAAATTATCCGTTTATATAATAATAATAATGAATTACAAGCGTGTTTAATGTGCGGGAGATCGGATCAAACAAACGCTGGACGCGGACAATGGAAGCCGGGTATACGCCTCCATCGCCGCCCGATGTCTTAAAACGGCAGACGATGAGCCGTGTGGAAAATATTTTCACTTTGATTGCCGCGCGGTGGCTTCACAGGTATATAGGTACAAAAATAATTTTACTATTGAGATAGAGGCGGAGATGCAATCCGAAACCGTGCCCACGTTATAACAATGGCCCGGTAACAAGTCGGTCATTACGGGTCTAATTATTTGTAAAAATCAACCGTGTTAATAAACTCGGTGTTTCCCGTCATCCCTCCTCTACCACTCCTTCCCGGACACCACCTTGCCATCGGGATTTGTTGTGCTCCTAAAATAATATTTAATATTGTAATGATGTTTACTAGTCGATCATATAATATGTTATTAACTAATAAATAACGAATAGTTCGATACGTGTACAGGCAACACAATTCAGGTAATAAATATCTAAACCAACAATACACTATTGACATATTAATTAGATCAAACCCTTAAAGGATCGGTCCAATGTCCAACCCACCATACTTCCCTTTAAAACATGGGCACACAACCCTCTTCCGCGCTTCTTTCCCACAGGCCGTCAGCTCTTGGTCATAGATGCGCACCGACCGTCGAGATTCTCCGAAGAGTTTCTTGTGACATAACATGACTAAGTGCGATTATTTCATTTATGATTTGAGTTTTCTGTGCGAGTGTTGAAGAGTGATCAGCATCAGCTTTCTAAACTCCATTTCTGTATCAACTGATTTCAACCTCACTCTACTCCTACAGCAGCAGTAGTCGGGTCATCGAAATATCGTCTCATAAAACAGAACTACAGAAAAAGTAAGTACTATTTTATTTGGCTTTTATTTAGTTTCACTGATCGGCTCTCGAACCTTTGTAATCTAGAAAGCCATCCCTTAAATGAGGAGGGTGGAAGAAAGGTAGGTAATCAATCGAAACTCACTATCTATACTATCACTATCCATAACAAATCCTTATATTCCCCTTTTTCCCTCTATTATTTCCCTTCTCTCTCTCTTTTATTTGATTTTCATTTTTGGTTTATTACAATACAACATTATTGAATACACTTGCCGTCCAATCCGTGATTCCGAATAACTTTTTATTTCCGTCATGGTCTGATCCACGTCGGATCGAGTACGCGTTCAAATATATAACGTCTACGTGCGTAAAACTAATTCTGTGCGATAATATAACGTAACAATCATTTTTTTTTTTCAATTTTTAATTCAATCGTAGGTATTTATTTTAAGAACGTTATGGCGCAACGTTTATTGTAAAAATACACCGAGGTAAGAATGTTTATGAAAAGAAAAAAAAAAAATCTATCAAAAAAAGAAGACTGAGCGTTGTAAAGAAAGGAAAGAAATGGGTAAAGAAAGAAGATTAAAGTATTATATTAAACGTACCAACTGGAGTTTTAATGATGGAAATTATCGAAGACAATAGGGAACCGGGAGAGTTTTAAATCAGATGTTCTAGATAAGAAGTACAAGTAAATTAAATTGTGAGAAAAATAATCTCCAAAGTTTAAGTCTATTAACTGGGATCTTACGGGTTACGTATTTTATATTTTATGATTACAAAATTTTATTTTAATTTATACTTTTTTATTACAATATATATTTATCTTCTTTTAAAAATGAATACAGTTGTTTAAGAAGTAAAATATTTTCAATTAATGACCTATCTATGCACTAGGGAATAAGGATTTTAAGAATAAGAGATAATTATAAGGGAATAAATATAAAACTCCTTTCGATTCTATGGTATTCTGTACATTTTTACATAATTATCTGCACATTATAATGATGGTTTAAATCTATGTTTATTGCATATGTTACAGTTAACGTGTTAAAATTCCGTTATTTTATCAAATAACTAGAGATATTATGAAGTACCAGCGAATGTTAGTTAAATTAAAAAATAATACATGAAAATTATACTTGGACTAATTATTTCATAGAATATACTCGTATAGTTATTCTTTACAATTTTAGTTTGATTTCCGTTAAAGTGTTGAAAACATTAAATTTAAAATGTATTAAATTATTTTATTTATTTTAAGTTTAATTAATTGTAGTTATATTATTTGTTTGTACATGCAAGGTTAATGCGGCATTCAGAGTTGTACAATATCTCTTTTTTCTGCAAACACACCGTTTTATAACACTTATTTTGGTGTAAGTGCACTTAAAAAAAGTCCTGACCAATTCTCAGTGACTGCGAGATTGCCGCAGATCTCGATTTAATGTTTTCATTTGGAAGAAGTAAAATAACGATATTGTATATATTTAATATAATTTGACACGTTAACGAAACGGACGCTAGGAATGTATAAAATAACTAGTTATTAAGTGTAAACTATATTTAATATACCTCCACGTTTTAGTTATTTCATAAATTAATTCAACATCTTAAGTGTAACATTTATATCTTAAATGTAATATATTAGGTACAATTAGATATATAATTTATAATTACTTTTGAATAAAATTGCAGTTATTTATTATTTGTTGTAACACAGTATATACTTACATCGTTAAGATGAGTCCGGTGATTGACGAATACGGTTCAAGTAAATATTATACACATTTTGTATTTTGATTTTATAAAATTGAAATACTGAATGTATTTATATCAGAATCTTCAAGCTGAAAAAAAAAATGTTATTGAATGTCTAATAATTTTATCTCAAATGTCATAAGCCTACGTAGGGGTGGTTATTTTTACAGACTTGAACAACTTTTGTGGTCTTAACTTTAAGATTAATACATAAAAATTAGTTTTCGCATAAACGGTAATTTAGGTTATGCAAGCTGGAAAAATTTTCTATGAAATCATATTTCAAAACAATGGGCAAATAGTTTATTCAAAACGAAACATTATTAAAATTAGTAAGCTCTTAGATAATTACTAATTATTTAGTATGTATCAATGTAATCATGTTGTCTATTAGTATACGAAGTATTTTGTTGTAAAAAGCAAAATAGGGGAATTCATTGTATTATTGATTGCCTTAAAAGAGGATTATTCAAAATACATACCAATATATTGAATACTCATAATTCTCACAAAACCAATAATCAATAGCAAAGGAGAACAATTCATAAAGAATTCGGTACATCTTTGTGAAAAAATAATTATAAATTATTCAATATTGTGGTAAGAAAAGTGGTTGGTGCATCCCAACATAATGGCCAATAAAAAATTTTCAATACATGAATAGTCTACGAGAGTAGATAATAAACTACAGACTATAGATGTACGGGCCTCGGTATAAATTATCTGTTTAACAATATTTTCATCAGCACATAGGTAGTAATTAACGGACATTATGATATTTTAGAACGTTTAACATAAATCATCAGATTTTATGTTCTTGATTATTATAGTTATTAATTTTAATAATTTATTTACGAATAAAGATAAAGATTTATTGGAGCAATTTTAGAAAATCGTAATTTTGTTATTCTCATTTAAATTTTCTAGTCTAATTTGACTAAACAGTAATTATGCTTTTGAAGGTTTCGGTCAATGCGTTTAATCAACATTGTCGTAATGATGAACAAATATTATACTTAAATTAAACATACATTTTCGAGTCTAACGGATATAAATGTCATTAAACCAATGTTTTTTTTTTTAAGATAGTTAGTAATTAGTACATCAGGATGTTTTAATGATCATGGTGACCAACAAATGACTAGTTGGTCACAGTAATAAAGTGTGTCTTACATACTGAATGTTCATGATTTTAAATTCGATGTAGGTATAAAAATATTATACTATTCATTATATTATAGTGAAACTTGTTTAAGACGGATCCTGGACAATACAATGATACCACCATAGAACCGTTGAAAATAGATTCAATTAAATCTGAAAATAATGTAAAACGGACGGACAGTTTCTTTGGCTACACAATATCATACAGTCTAATAAAATTAATTAAGGTTATTTAAAGGAAAAAAAAAATAACAAAATCAAAACCAGATGATTTAATCAATTTATACTTCTACTCATAAAATATTAAAAATTACATTTGAAACTAATATCCTTGTAAAAACCTCAATAATCTATTACAGGTATATTATAATAAATTATAATATCTTGCTACCGGGATTATTTAAAAATTGAAATTTCACGTACTATTTATCAATAAAATAAATTGACAATAGAAATTTTAATTTAATTTAATTTTTTTATATTTAGACAAATTCATCTAGATAGACAAGTTTTTAACCTAATGTAATTATTAATGATAACTAAATAAGGAGTTATGCTACACGTTCGGTCGAGTTCGAGCGGCAGCTCTGCTGTGATGACCGGATTCGGCATATAAGCTTTTCCTGATTCTCCCCCGCACGCACCACGAGAGGACTAGGGTACGGCGAATTACTACCGGATGGGCGATTAACTGACCCGCGGTGTTCGGTCTTCGTGCAGTGCGGGCGCATAACGATGTAATACGGTAATTACGGAAATGTAACGATTCGCGCGGCGCGTTATGATCACGTAAATGGTTGGAACGGTTGAAATATGGTAATCACTGTGGCAAGGTTAGTAATGTCACTAAAACAATATTGTTACGCATCGTGGTCGTGTGACTAAAAAAAAAAAAAACCGCAACGCGTGGGCGTCGAGCACGCGCTCGAAGATCATCCCGACCAACCCCCCCCCCCGGGACTGAGCAGAACTCTCAGGTGTATGTAGTTCAACGCGCGAACGACTTAGAGATAATTGCGTCTAACCCAAATAGCACCGGAACCTTAAGGCGAAACTCGTGGAAAAAATAAAATAAATAAAATAAAAAAAAACGAATCGTAAAGAAGAAATAAAAAAGGAAATAAACACCGCACGCGCACACACAAACACACGTTAATTTTCCATGCACGTACAATTAACTCGGACGACCTTCTAAGTTTTTCTATTATCAATCCGGAGCGTTTGTTGTGTATTCTAAAGACATAATTTCTAACATTACATTATGCTTCGCGATAGTTACTATGTATCCGTCGATTATCGGTTATTCGAAATCTAGGAAACCGAAAAAATATTTCGAGAGGTTTTCGATTTGGCGAGGATCTCAGGTATTGATGAAAGAAGAAATAATTCATATCAAAAATAATATTCAACATTATTACTACTCGTACATACATGTAAATTATTTAATTTACTTTGTATTAATTATTTATTGTAATTGCATATGTTTGATCAAAAATGCAAATAAAAAAAAAAAAAAATTTATATATATACAGTGGCATAAAAATGAGGGAGGAATAGAGACAGTGCCCTCTAAGACTACAAAAAAAATCCAATTTTGAAAGGTTAGAATAAGAAATATGCATATTATGAAGTAAGATTGAAATTGACAAATATGTTTTTCATATAATCCCCATTTCCAATAAAAAATTGAATGTACGCCATTGTGTATACAATTATATATATAATGGAATTAATATCTGTTACATATGTATGTTTAATAAAAAATTATTGGTAATTTATTATTAATATAATCATTGTTTATATTAATTATAAATTTAAGTACAGACAATTTCGATTATATACCAATACTATCATCATTGTTATTTATCGATATTAAAATTACATTTTTTTATTGAATACAAGTAGGTTAGTTGAAAAACATTTATAATCACATTAAATTAACATTATATACAATCAATACATTTTAAATATAGATGTTTTGGCGTAAATTTTTCGAATTGTAGATTGTTGTCCGCCATCTAGCACTTTATTATTTTCAATTTATAATGGCTTCCGAATAGTCGTGGTACGAATTATTGAAAGTGTACTGTAGTTTAAAATCTTACTCACGCTACGAACAATTACTGTTGCACGATTTAAAGATCTACCCAACACGCAGTTCACAATTATTTTATTCATTACTTTCCATAGTGCATTAGTTGCGTGTGCCTGTATATTAACTATATATACAGTTGATCTGTTCAACGAAATTGACGATTGTGAAAAAAATCGTATAATAAAGATTCCGTATTAAAATTTACACAAAATATTAGTCTATATAATAATTAATAATTATATAGTAGAGTAATAAATAATACTGATAATCATAGGCATAACTTGGGGGGTGCTTGGGGGTGCTTAGCACCCCAAAATATTATATTAGCACTCTCAAATTTTTTTTAGTAGTATTATCGAATTTTTATTGTTTATAACTTTATTATTTAGTCATAAGTATTGATATTTTGTCATAGGCTTAGGATAAATTTATTTTTGAAGACTTTCCACTTTCATCGCAATAATATATTAGGTATAGGTAATTTATTGTTAATATTTTGATTAATAAATTATTATGTATTTAAAACACAAGATTTTATTAAGGGCTAAACAATAGGCGATAACAATTACGCCGAAACATCTATTGAAGTATCGACTATTCGAGTCTCGCGATAGAAAGTTTATCAATATTTTTAGGCTTATTAAATATAACAAATGATACACAGGGTACCCGTAAATATACATATGTCTTTTATATGTGTTTCATTTTCTTTATTGTTATTTTATTATAAATTATTTATAATTTCGTATTAGTATTAGTATGTTTATACTACTATTTTTATCATTATTATATCTACATTTCATGTAAAGGTGGCTCTACTGTGTGCTCCCTTTTTCACCGCCCCATCAATGTCATCCCTCCCTCAAATTTACTTATTGTACAAATAGTATAGATTGTAAATATCAATAAACGTTATTTTAAAAAAAAAAAAAAGTTATGATGAATGTATGAATGGCGATGTGGTAAGGAAGTGTGCGGGGTAAAGCCCACCACGGGTCACTTTTGTCAACTTAAATTTAGCACCCCAATAAAGTTAAGCCAAATTGCGCATATGCTGATAATATGTTAGCAAGTTATGTGACAACATAGTGATGAGTACTCATACTATATGTACGTTTTACATTTTTGTTTTTATTATTTTTAGTTAAGGGGCTATTAATATGATGGTTGGCAATTATTCAAATAATTCAAAATTGCAATTGGTCAAATTGACGTTCGAATGTGCGTCATACAAGTACAGCTTTCGGATTCGGGTCGACTTGCACCACGCCGACGGTGACAAGACATTAAAATGCGTGCCGACACTAGCCCTGGATTTTCCCTCCGGGACTAAGTTTCACCGAAAGTAGACCGCAGTGTCTTGTGATTATAATTAACACTCATTGCGTGCGTGTTTGTCCACGTGTGTGTTATACTTTGTGCAAATGTAATCTGATGTGACCATGCCACCCATCCGCACTCTTGCTATCACCTACTCCGCAGTTGTATCGATCAGTTGCACGGTCATCAGACCGACCAATATATAACACATAAGTACAACAAAACAATAATAATAACACTATATTGTAATGTAACAGTGTAAGTATATAGTAAATTATACTGTTTATGTGTGTATATATATATATATATTACAGAACTATAATACCAGGTCGTATTATGCTATAAGATGCCCTCGGTCCGGTCGGCTCGTATTATGATTTACAAACTAGACGCGTGGTGTGCCGCGCGCGACACTTCAAATAATTACTTATAATTTCTTCTGTGTCGCACTCTGCTTTTTCTTCCTATCGTCGGTGCCGCCTTTTCAGGAACGAATTGTTCATACAGAATTATGTTGCCCAGTGCCGTTGGAAGCGTTTCTCATTAACGAAAATACTAAACAAAAATAATAGTACCGTATGCATATGTATGCGAGTGCTAAATAATGTTTAATATTATGATTTATTATTGTGTACATATGTTTATGTGCCGCGCACATTATCATCACTTCTCGGGTATATCAAATTACGTTTTGAATATCATCTGTTCAACTTTCCCACGGCACTGATTTTGCGAAACATTATTTTCGCACAAAAAATCATTCCCCATTAGCATCATACATGTAAACGTGTGCTTATATACATTTCTCTGACATTATTATGATGTTTAAATTGAGCTCTCCGTTGATTATAATTTATAGTGACCTGCAATAATAATATTACAAAATATTTTTCGAATAAAATTTAAAATATACTTTCGACCAATTGATACGAAATTTTTTTTATTTTTTTTTTTTGTATATACTAAACTGGTTTATATTTTTATTTATTTGTGTTTATATAATTGTATTCAGAGTCAAGATAAGATAACTCATGTTAAAGTTATAATAAAAAAAATAAATTTTTTTTCGATTTTATCTTTAACGATAAAACGAATAAACTTATAATTTAATGTAGTGACATTCCTCTAATACTCGAGGTATGGAATTAAAGGAATTTCGCATTTTTGAATGTAAAAACAGTTTTGGGCTGGTGTACACATTTTTCACTCTTTGTTTATCAAAAGATAATGTTATTAGATATGTTTATTTTATTAATATGTTGATTTTAACGATTAATCTGTTTATAAATAAAGTATAGCAGTTTAAAAAAAAATAATAAATATTAATATAATATACAATGATCGGATGCTTTTCTCCACCAAAAATTTTAAGATTTAGGATTAGTAGTTTCAACTTTAATCAAAAATAGTAGTTCAGCTGATGATTTCATGAAATTTACCTATCATTATATTGTTTTAATGTCAAAATTAAATTTGATTAATCGCCGAATTAGTTGATACCATTAAATCACTATTAAAACATTTGTAAATGTCGTAATTCAATTATGTAAAACCTTACATTTTAAATAATTGTAGGTATGCGTATCCGTGTGAATATTATATATTTACATGCTATTCTAATAAATGTATACGTTAAATAATCCACGTGGAAACAATTTCAATGATAAAGAACTATTTGAAAAAAAATGTATTGTTAAATAAGTACATTATCTTATATAGCTACAGAATGGACTTAAAACCATTATACATTAATACGTGAAAGTGATTTTATGATGTGTCTACAAAGGAGACTCTCGATCTTATATTATACTATACGTTTTTTACCTGCCCTAAAACGAATATAATTAAAACATAATTGGCCATATTGATATATAATAATGGAGTGGCGTCAAGACACCTCCTACATACAACTCCAATACATCAATTTATACATAATTATTAATTTGATAGGCTAATAATTGCTCTTACAACTCGTGCACAACATATTATATGCACTCACTGAACACATTCATAATTGTTTAAACTAGTAGTATTTTTATTTTAATTTTTTTGTGAAAGAATTATGTTTATGGAACATATAATATAGTGAATATATATATAGGAGAGATATTTGACGTTGAAATTATAATAACTCTTAAAAGTAAAATTGGTATGTATAGACATGTTCTATACATAGTACTTATATATTAATATAAAAGGAGAGTCATGTATAGTTTCTAGAGCTGCACTATTTTTATAATTTTGTAAATACTTCTTTGTTTTCATTGAATTATGCTGCGGCAGCTGTATGGCCATTAGTGGAAAATAATAGTTTCAAACGAAATAAAAATATTCTACAAATTAATTTCTATATTCTATAAATTATATATTGAATGAAGATATCAGACAACCCACAGTCACTGAACTTGTCACAACTTACAATAAAAGAAGATTTCACGTTAAATTATCAAATCGTACAAGCCCCTTAACAAATGTATGTTAACGTTTTCCTTCTCCGGTAATGTTCAACGTCATCTATAACTAAACTAGTCCAGAGCTCTACTCCAGATTAAACTTAAATAAAAAATGATATTAATAATAATAAAAAAAAAGAGACATAAACAAGTTAACAGTAAGAATATATTTTTTTCTAAGATTTCATTAGTTAATAGTCTCTTCCTTGAGCTATTCATTTCATTTTTATATTATATAATAATATACATACATTCAAATTTTACTTATTGTTGTAAATAACAGAATACAGATTTATTTTAATACTATTAAAAAAATGAAAATGAAATAAATATTAAATTAATTCCTGGTACCAGTGTTCTCCCGTACGTAATATAATTGCACGTGCTTCATGTACGGGGTACGTATGGATTGATATAGTTGTCAAAGTAATATCTAATCATTTTTAATTCCTAATCTTGATATTTATCAGATTTGAATTGAACGCAGTTCAATACTTTTATAATTTTTTTTTAAAGTTTGATAGCATAATTTATAAAATATATTATTTATTATGTATCTTATCTTATACTATTTTCTCATTATATTACTTAAATATATCGAACCAATTACAATTTAGCACAACTAACATAATATTGTATACTTTAAAATTAATATAATTTTTTAAACTCGTAATAGTATGTAATATTCTGACACATTTAAATATATTAACTATAGAATAATAATAATATAGTCAACAATTATTGTGCATTTAAAAAATGGATTACTAAAGACGTTTAGCCAGTATAGGTATAAGAAGATTGTTTTGTTTGAAATGAAAGAAATCTATTATTTATTCCATTGAGCAAAAATATCAACAAGAAGAAAAATCTTTGTACACGCGCGTACCAATGAATATTTTATCGTTCGATCAATGATAATATGTAGACGATCTAGCAGTCAAACCAACTCACTATATACACACTATATACATCTAGACCGGAGGACCAATCAACAATTTGTAGACACACTATACAGACACTGTACTGATACGTGGTGATATGATGACGTGACAAATTTATTGTAAGTGCATAGTGGCGATAGACGGCAAATACCCGTGCACGAAAAACGGTGCGCATAAATTAAAAGTAATATTTCGAATTCAACTATACCGTATGCAGTATCTATGTAATAATACTCTCTGCACTGTGTATTTTAATAAACAAAGACGCGTAAACGAATAAAAAGTTATAAAATGCATCCAGAGAAGAACTTTGGTTCACTGTAATACTGACAATTGTATTGTAAGTTGGGCGTAATCAGTGTTGGGCGTAATCGATTAATTTACGTTAAAATTATGTAATCGATTACGATTAATATTTTAAATTACATTAATTAATTATTACTTTTCTCATTTAATATAATTTGCAGTTGTGATTATTGGTTAAATTAATTTATGATTAATAATTACAAATTGTAATTGTAATTTTTAATAATTAATCAAATTACGATTTGTTCAACACTGCTTGTGAATCACAAACAAGTTGTAACCACAGACTTACTATTAAGTATACCCAATGCGAAATCAGATTTTTTGACGACTCTCGGTCAAGAACGAATATTACTGCGTCATTGAGTCTTGATCCCGACTACACCGCAGACCGAAATAATATAAAAATATCACGACGAAAGTTAATATTTTTGTAAAATAAATTAAAACAAAATTATTTTATTAATAATGAACCAAGTGTGATAACAATTCTTTTTTATCATACAATAATTTTGAGAAAAACATTGTTTTTTTTTCATTTGAGTATTCGACTTCATCTGTTTATATTCGAGTATTTAGTACATATGAAGTATTTATACTGTGAATTTTATAATATATATTTTACATTAAAATGGGGTTGTAATAGTTAAGAATTGAAAAACACATAATAATTTGTTCTAATATAATTTTAGCAAAAAAAAAAAAAAAACTATCAATTTTAACCAAAAAATCAGTAAACAAATAATTATTTATTATGTTTAAGCAAATTATTATTAAAAATATTATTATTTTACAGCTATCCATGGTTATAAAAACAATATTGTGGACTTAAATATTGGATATATACTAACTTTTTGCCATATACTAATTGTAGAGGCATTCTCAGAATTATTTAATGTATACATTTTAAAAATGTATTAAAAAGTGAGCCGTGTGGTTTTTTATATATAAATTTAGTACTTATCTAGTTAATATATATATATATATATATATATTAGAAATCGAATACAACAAATGAACAATTAACACGGGTATTTTCTCCTACTATAAATGTAAAACTATGGTAAAACTAACAAATCAAACAATAGTACATATAGTATTATTAATTCAGTAATCAAATAAATATTTAGAAAGCGCATTATAATTACAAAACACATAAATCATTGTAAAACGTATGAAATTACAAACAAATTATCACACTCAAATAAATAATCAACTATGGACGCGATTTTTGAACATAATATATATATATACAATTGTCACACTTTAAGGAATATTATTCGCGGGCGATTAAACAAAAAAGTATAATGAACGGATTTTACTATACCTAAAGTGACCCTATTATTGTTGCGACTACAGTTGACGCACACCAAGTCCAGATGAACGAAGACGATTAGAAGACTCAAATTATTATTAGTATTAGTAATATATTGTCATAAATATACATAGTGCAAAAAAAAAGTAGGCTACTATGTATTTTTTTTTCTATTTTTTTTTTTATTCTAGCCTTATATGAAAAATAAAGCGGCAAATTCTCTGACAAACATAGATGCTTGTATGACATTGCATGTGCACAATTGTACATGTATACTATATAGGGTATCCCGCAAAGATTTACTAAAAATAAAATTTCTCACATTAATAATGAAATTCAAATATTTTTTTTTTAAATTTTGTTAAAATTTTTGTTTATTAATTCACAAATAAATAATAATATAACGAATCAAAACATTTATAAAACCTAAGTTTGTATACTATCGTCATATCAACTGTCTATAAATATTATGAAAAGTACTCATGATGTACCCTATATATATATAAATATTATAAGAACATATTATATGATATATATTCATATATACTCACTCGTGTGTCATGTACACATACTTGTAGACGCAATCCATGCGTGTAGAACCCATACATGTATCTGTATCGAAAGCATAAAAAACATATGCGAAATTATATAAACTCGTATATATATATATATACTATCCGTATACGAATATCGTGATAATTTCCATATTTCCACTCGAAGACATGATGACAAGTATCATTTGTGTACCGCGTCCGAACTCCGTTTGATTTATTATAAATCCGCGGCCAACCGTGCAACTCAGGCGCATCTATTATCACGATCCGTACCATTCATATGTATATGCGTATATGTGTGTGTATGTTTGTATGTGTGTACGCGCGCGCGCGTTCGTTGTGTTGAACAAAATAATGAGCAAAGTGAGTAGTGATAAATATGAAATATCGAAAGAAAACGCATGGAAACAGAAAAAGAAAAAAAAACTAAGAAGACGAAAAAAGCCATTCTTTTTTACACTTTCCGCGATATACATATATAACGGACATTCGAGTTGGAGACGTGATGTTCGAAACACGGATTTTTTTCGGTTATTTTGCCGCGCATCCGGTCGTTAAAGTCTCCTCGACACGCACCACGCTCGTATCCGCTATATATGTATACATATTCTTGATCTGTACGCACGTCGTTCATTTATTTATACTAATTTATGCGTTTACCACCGGTGCGATATAATAGTATACATTCGTTAAATACATAATACCGGTCGGTACATTTATTAGCTATAAACTAATCGATTTTGAACGATTATTCGCGCACTGCATATTATAAATTTCGTACACGATAAATAATATATAAACTTATTAGGTGAAAAATTTCAAGTTTATTTCCCGTATACTTTCTCAAAGTTAAACCTAATAAAAACGTACTTATTTAAAAATAACAATTTTTATATTCTTACTATTTAGTAAATACTACACTATTCTTTCTGTACGTAGAAAAATTATTTTCGTGTAAACTTATTGTTGCCGAAATTAACCACTGTACAATATTTTGTCCCACCAACGTTTCTAGGATGTTTTTCTGAAACACGGAACATTACAGATTGCGTTCCATGTATCGCATTATGATATTTCATATTGAACACAAAACATACATCTCAAAGATGTTAGGCAACATAAAATGTTCAGTGGGTATGTTACTGCATGGTAAAATGTATTTCCTCGAAAAAAAAGTTGAAATTGAAATCATTTTGTAATTTTTAAAGACTGTTATGTATTATAATCTACAGATAACATTTTGTTCTAATTTATTTATTTATAATTCTTTATTCATTCTAATAAATAAATTATCTTTACTATGAAAATTTAATAAAAATTAAATAATCCCAAAAAATAATTGTTAAAAAAAAGTCATAGAAAACATTCCAATAAATATAATATACAGAAAGTGCATTAAAAAGAAACACATAGTTTTTAAAATTGAACACATATTGAATGGTAAAAATTATAATCGAAATAAAATACAAATCAATGTTGTATTTACATTATAATATGTGACAATCTTATACATATACTTTTATAATAACTAATAGGTATAGACTATGTATATTATATTATAGTAAACTAGTAAACAATTACGTTTTAATCAAAATAATTACTAAACATTCAACTCCTAATAACTTTTAAAAATAGCAGCTTTTTTATAGTTTCTATTTCATTAATCAATTTTTAAAAATATTTCACTGAGAACTATTTATTTATTGTCTTACACCGTTTTTAGTATAGCGAACGCGTTTTAAGTTATTTTTTTTTTTTTTGAATTCCGGTAGCTATTTATTACCATCTTCATTTTAATTTTCTCTTCGAATAACTTCCACTAAAGTATAATATAATATAACATAATTAAATAAAATTATTAACAGTAGCGGCGTGAAGTTCATTTTCTAGTGAAGCAATCACGTGTGTCGAGTACCCATCCCAAGTAATTTAACCCATAAAATATTAAAATGAACGAGTCCAAACAAAATAATATGTAATAATATTTTATGTCAAATGTGCAAATTATGTTTAAAATTTAGACTTTTCTGCTACACAACACTGCCTATCCATTACATTTTAGTTATGAAGAAGCTGTTTCAATAAAACCCGCATCGCGCGCCACTGATTATCAATATAACTGAATCAATAATACCTACAAGCATATAACATATGTACGTTCTCGAAAAATTAATAAAGCTGATTTCATCACATTCATGTGATATATCTGCTTTTTTTACTCTAGAAAATATGAATGATTTTTAATTTCTATTACTATTAAATATTATACACTGGAATTCGTTAAGGTCGCTCCACACTATGCGTGTTTCGTTTTCACGTTTCGTAATGTTTCATGAAAAAGGTATATAAGATACTATGCGTGTTTCATGTTTTTCATTTATCTTACAAAATTATTTGTCGTATTCTTTGATTTCGTCAATTTACCGCCTCGGCTACGAAACACCGCGAAACAGTTTTCGCTAAAAAATTATTCGTGAAAATGTCATACACACTATTCACGAAATTACACGAATCGCGTAAACGCGAAACACGAAACACGGAATGCACACAGTGTGGAGCGACCTTTACACTGAAGTACCAGATTTTTCTTACATAAATACATTTTAACGAATTTTCAAAAAGATTTCATCAAACGAAATATTCTATATTATGAAAATTTCACTATACATAACCAAAATATCTGTTTGTACACGCAACTTTGATAGCATTATTTAAGGTATAAACATATATTTACAAACTAAAGTTTTGAATTTCATTGATTTTTTTTTTAAAAACGTTAAAAAAAATATTTCATATATAAAGTTCTATTACATTAACAACTTAAAATGAAAAATTTTTTCTATCACTCGAAACAAAAGTTTTCAAAAACTATCTTATATCATATTAAATGAATGATAATAAAACATTATACTTATGCGTAATAGCTAATTTAATATTAATATAGCACGGTATATATATTTATTTTTTTTAATAACCAAAAGTTTGATTTGGTCTCTGAAAAATCTCGCTATTTTTATTTAAATATATTTTCTATTCAACATTAATTTTCTCATACACTTGATTTGTAGTTCATCTGAATGAGATTTTGAGAAGTTGAATACTCTCCCTCGATATCAAAATGATACAATATTAACTACATAATCACGTATGACATATGATGTAAAATTGTAGAACATATTTTAGACCTGAATAAATAACTAAAAACTATAATCAATATGAATATAATTTTACTATATAACAATATGAACGTATAATACCTATTTTCGATTATTTCCTTGATTATAATTCCAAGTTTAAACAATATTGTGATATTTTTATAATCGCTTCTGCGTGCAATTGTCACATTGTATACGTATTGTACCAAATTGTGCTTCGGAACTCTGTTCTCGCGGATATAATTTCAAATAGTAAATAAATAAATAAATAATATATTGTTGTGTACACAATCAAAATATTACACAGCAAAATAACTTCAATTTGTGTATCGAACAACCTCATCGTAATCCGACGAACATGTAAATTACAATATTTATGACGTAAGTACTTTACATTGTAAAGTTACTATAGTTCTTGTTGTATGTAGAATGTATACGTTTATTTAATCGAATTTGAAAATGCGCACGTACCAGTTTTACTAGTTTCAACTCTCCAAATACATCGAATTCATAAAATAAATATTGGTTTAACCATCGTGTCAAGTACAATTAGATAAATCCTACCAACTATCAAGGAATACGTTGGCTGTTAAAAAATCATGTCATTACAAAGGACATTTATGTAGGCGTGTAGTGTACAATTTCGTTCGACTGCTATTTGAACGTATCCGCGTCAATAAACGCAGTCTTCATTATCGACACGATCAAATTAATATTGTGTTATATATATATATATATATAAATGTAACACCGTGCGCGAGACAAGGACGTACGAGTAATGAAACGGTCACGAACGCTAAAAATCGACCGATAATAGTAAATTCTTATTAGAAATGGTACACAATAGACAACGGCGGCGTTGTCGTCATCGTCGTCGCGCGGGCGAGTATAGAAAACGGTTGGAATTTGTTTTCGGTTAATCGACAAGTAAATAATGATAAAAGTATACAGTACGTGTTTGGTGAAATAGTGAAATCTTCTCGGAGAGAAGAAGCATTTATCGCATGTACACGTATGTGTTTGTGAGTGTGTGTGTGTGTGTGTGTATGTGTGTGCTTGCTATGATTCACAAACGGTCGAGATTAACATTGCGAGTTCTCGGTCGATATGTTTACATGCATTGTAAACACTATATACTAGATCAGTGCGAAAGTTTCGCACATTTTCTAATACTATTTGATTAGACTGTAATACACTGTGCGAATATATTGTAACATTTGCCCGTGTTTCTGTACGTTTTCTAGGTTGTGCAGTCCAATGTTGCAAAGGCAATTACGTTTCTCCGTAGTATTGTTCTCGACCACATCCGTTTCCGGTCGGGCAGTTTATCCGTAGGCAAAATCTACGATTTTTTAATTTCGCACGAATTCGCAATAATTACGGTTCGCCAGTTTCTATGTGCCAGTGTTTATTTTCAAATTATAATATTCATAGTTAACTGACGACGCAGCTTATTTTGTGCTATTTGAATTAGAAAAGTGTATCTATATTTATGCGATTTTAAGATTTTATTATTTTTATTTTAATAGTTCACTTGTTGATTTATTATTTAAACCGAAATTTTAAGTAAAAATTATATGATTATATTATGTCGAAATCTATTGATAGGTTTTGTAACAGATGTGATGCATTGCGTTTGTATATACCTATAATTGTGACGATTTATTAATACCAACAATTTAAAAAAAAAAAACCATACTTAATTTTAATACGATGAGATTGATATATTTTTATTAACAAGTTTGTTTGATAAATAATATATAATATAGATAAATTCAAACAATAAATATGACTTTGAAGTATAAATTTGTAATTCTAAACAATACTTAAAATCGAAACATACTGAATTCAAACTTTCGATGAAATATGGAAAAGTACATAAAGTATTCCGAAAACTATAAAATATAAACACTAGTGTAACTAATTTACAATGTTAATCAACGAGGTAAAATTATTACATTAGTCATCACATTGACACACACTCCTGGACAAACATCTTCCGATTCGTCGTCTATTCACCAAAAATCAATTTCACTCGAATTCGATGTTTATATACATTGTGTACACAGAAGTAAATTAAAATACCACAAAAGTAGATTGCAGATAAAATGAAAATACGAGTTCCGGGAATTAATTAATATTTCGTGCAGTCATGGAATGGGCATGTCGTTCGAATGTGTACAACGGGATTTTTTTTTTTTTTACAAAAAAATAAAATAACGTTATAATAGCGTACGAAAAGAAAAATTTTAAGGAAAAACAAAAACGACACGTAATGTTATATTCTTACCGAGTGCTGTTGTAGTTTGTGCGGCAATACACGAACACGTCTATTCGCATTGGTACCGGGACGGTTTTCAGCGACCGGCCGAAAGGGGTGCGCCCGAAGAGTTCACGTCGTGTTCGGAAGTCCGCGTCCGGCCCGGATGGCGTATCGTTGAACGCACGTAGGGACGACGAACTGGCGCGGGGTCGCACCGAACAGAGAGCTCGGTACCAAGAAGCCGTCAAGCACGCCAAAAATAGTCACCCGACCGCGGTCGTCCCGACGGGATACGACGGCGCCGACGTGATCGCAGAACGTGCGCACACGAGACAATCACGATATGAGTAGACCGACGGTAATAACGGTTTGGCGAAACTCAATCGGTCGTACGTTTGCGCGTTACGCGGACAGTCGCTGTGACCGTTGACGGCACATGTGCGCGAACGAGGATCAAGAGACGACAACAGGAGTTCGAAAACGATCGTCCGAACGGGTACGGACGGACGGCAATAAAATCAATACGGGAATAAGAAGAAGAATAAGATTAAAAAAATCAACAGTCCGAAAAACCAGGACGACACGTGTTTGCGACGTGTAAGGTCTCGAATGGTAATGGAACACGGCAACACGTCGATTCCGACGGTACAACAACAGTGCGCCGCGCGTCACTACAGCAGCACGAGAATGGGTGGATTGCCGCCACCGACCAAAGAGACTTCTCTCACCGCGATAACGCACCGTAACCGCACACAATGCTACCGTAGCACGAAGAAAACGTTTTTATTCTCCTTCAATGTTTAAATCGACTTCCATTAAAATATCGATGAGAAGTTACGTCGTAGACGCGCGCTTCTTTACACTTTACGCCCGTGATCATGTATTTGTTTTTGTTTTTTTTTTTTTGTTTATCCGTAACAACAAAGTCCGCTGCACTAATAAGACACCGAACATTATCATACCGAAAGGTATTTATAATGGTTTACGAACGTTTCTCCGCGCGAGTTACACATTATTGCAATATTAATATTTGTTAAATTATTATAAGTGCTAAATTAATATCGCCGAGGACTTTTAGATAGTGTCGCAGAAAGTCGACGAATGACCGGTCGCTAGGATGGGTCTCGGTTCAGAGATTCGGACAGAATAAATGACAGGCTCAATAATTTCTTTTGCTTTTCGAAAACTGCATTCAAACAGAATGTGTTTCATTGCGATTATGAAGAGGGCCCCGCAATTGATAGGTACAAACCGAAAGATATTTTCTCTTCGTGAGTTTTAGGTGATGCGTGAGTGTATCCCCTATCTTAAATTAATCTCAATTGTTGGACAACCCCTTGTTCCTCATACCCAGGCCCGTTCAGAGATATATTAGAGTTCGAGACAAAATCATGCAAAGGATCCTTTTTTAAAATTGTATTTCAAGACATTAAATCTAGGCAGTGGCGGCTATCAAACAAAAAAAAGGTGTATCAAAATTTGAATTTAGTTACCCACCCACCAACCCTGGTACCTATACAATTTAGTGCCTAACCAATAATTTACATTATTCTACCCATCTATTAATAGAAGAAAAAATAGTTTAAGATTTATTTTCATTTAATTTAGCAATTTGTACAATATTAATTTATTTAAAAATATTTTTGTCTTTATCTTTATCTAGATAAACGTAAAAATTATAATCTTAAAAATTATTTGATTATATTTCTGTTTACAAAAATAGATTTTTATTGAAAATTCCGCAGGCTATTATATCAATTATCAGCAAGCCACTGTCAAGACAAGTGACGTCGTCGTGTACCTATTTATACTTATCTATAGAGTCGCCAAGACTATAGAATAGATTTTATAATATAATAATAATAATATGTTTGTATGCTGTGGTCGTATACTTGTATAGTTGTATCTATACTATTGTTCTGTGATAATACGTATATCAAGCCGATATAATTTCACTATACTTAAATTGTTTAATGTTGGTCATTTATTACTTAGGTACCTACTGCCTTAATAGTTAATACTTACATTATTAATACAGCATATTAAGGTAGCCATCGGTTGGTTTATTAAATTATTAATATATTTTTCTTATTCAGTTAGGAATACCCGCCATGGCCTATAACCACCCACCCAATTATAAGGTGTATCGACGAATACACCTTGAGCATAGGATAGCCGCCACTGAATCTAGGTAAATACGTTTTACAGAAATGTGCTAGTAGCTCTTGTAGACTACTTGTAGTTGTTATACTTATCTAAGGTGGCTTTCTATAAATAGTTATACATTTTACACATCGACCGATATTATATCATATGAATTTTATTTATTATTATGTTTAGATACATTTGTATACAAAATGATTGTAATCGTAAATATTTAAAAAAAAAATATTATTTAAAAATAAAAAATAAATATTTTTTATATAACTGTATGTAATATATCAAAAAAAAAATAATAATTGGAAAGTTATGAAACTACTTTTCTTGCCTTTTTTTTGGTAAAGTCGTCAATTATTGTGTCATCGTCAATAGATCTTACTAGTTGTTTTCAATTGATAATATAATTAAATTATTCAACCTTTCTTCTCCTGTAGTTGACCGCAAATAATTCTTTATTATTTTTAATTTGCTAAACGTTCTTTCTTCTGAGGCTACCGAAAGGGGTATTACTGCTAATTTACGCAAGCATATAACTAAGGAAACTATTATACATTTGGGGAAATATGTTTCAATTCTTTTTGATAAATGTTATTAATTATTGTAACAGGAGTACTTTTATTTTCTGATTGTTATTAACTTAGTAGTTTTTATAAAAAAATGCTAAGCTTTTCTTTTAGTTCTTGAGGAGTAACTTCATTAGGATAGGCCTTTGATAAATTTTCAATTAATTTTTCTAAACGATCATCATACATTTGTGTTTCTGATAAATTAACTATTAGAGAAAAAATACTGGATATTCGTTTCAAGTTTTCATATACATCAGGTATATCTAATAATAATTTGCTTAATGATGTCAATAATATTTGAACTATACATTTTTGCTCTAAATTTTGAAAAGTTTTTTTTTTATTAAAAGACGAATCATCATGAAATTTGCGAGTTTTAGCAATTTTTTGAAACTCTTTTGTTATTTTTGGAGTTTACTTAAGCTTCACTCTTGGGACTATCCCAAGAATGTTTTACCAGTTAAATATAAACTTGAATGACTTAAAATGTTTAACATCTTCTATCATGTACAATTCTATACTTTAGAGTACTTTATTTCTATCATCATCAATATATTATAAAAATCTTAAACCATATTGTAGCAAGTAAAATTAATTCAAATGACTGTAAGCAATCAATAAGTCTCAAAACGTCAGAATAATTATCGGCTGATAAATATAGTTCTATTTTCATTTTTGTAGTGATTTCATAATTCCAGTGAAGTTGTATCAGAGGTTGAATTACATCTATTCTTCCACTCCATCTTGTTAAAGATACAGAATGAAGTGAGAGTTCTACAGTGTTCTTAAATATTTTCCATCTAGTTGGATTGCACAAAAAAATGTTTTACAATTTTTATATATTTCTAAAAAAAAAACATTTTTCTTCCGAACAACTCTCCATAATAAGGATTTTACAAAGGCTCAATGAATGCCCTACAAGGAAAAAATAATACTTGTGGGTTTTTTATCTTATATTCAAGACTTAAGAACTTTATATTTCTCGGACATACAACTCCGTGTTAGCAGCATTATCATAGCCTCGACCTCTACAAAATAATAAATAAATATTTCTTGCAATAAATACCTCTTTCAATTTTTTTACGATTCAACACCGGTTTTTTTGCTCAAAATTTAGTAGTTTTAAAAACCGTATTTTTATGTTATTAACTACTTTATCTTCGTATATGTAACCTTATAATAAATACCAACTGCTTTTTGTGGGATATGTCTGGAGTACCGTCAGTAATTATTCCAAAATAACGATCTTGATGTACTTAATTAATTATAGAACGAGTAGTTAGTACATTTTGTTCACACAACTAAAAAATTATAATATTACATTTTAGTAATAATATTAAATTTAAGGTTTTAAAATTATGATATAAATATACAAATCAAAATTAATTTTGGTTTCTTGTGCTTGCATTATTTTACTTTTCACTATATTTTTTACTTCATCAAAGTGATACTTCATATCGTTATTATATTACCTACACACTAAGTTATTGAAATAAATATACCACTATTATCGTAATCAACTGTGCTATGATTACCTCTAAATGGTAAATTATGTTCAACAAAAAATATTGCTTTATCAAATAAAATCTTTAATATTTTACGCCATTTTTTTTCTCTATATCTATGTAACTTTGGAAATTCTCCGTCTATACCAAGTGACTTGGTAACAGAAAATATTAAATCTTTTTATTTTAGTTGTTTTTTCCCCCGTTTAACTTTTATCTTTAAACGTTATTTAAATTTCTCTAGATTAACTTGATTTAAACGACCTAAGAAAATTAGTTTACTTGGCCAGCCTTGTTGTTTAACATTATTTTCACTTTTACCGTGTGCAAACACTGAACGTTTCTTGAGTTGTAATGATGAAGATAACGGCATCGCGTGTTTCGAATGCGCGCGTATCATTTAAACAGCGAGTCAACAATCGGGAGTCACGGCGAAAAACGTGAGCTCGGAAACGCTGCATGGTTCCAACCTACATGGTTCCAACCTGTATTGTATACGTTCAAACGGCTGTTCGTGTCTTGTAAACGGCAAAGTTTTGTATCGCAATGTCGCGCACGCTCATGACAAACAACATTACACGCCAATATTATAATAATAATAAGCGCGTGCGCTCGAAGAAAACGTTGTTTTTAAATAAAAATCTTATCAAGCAGGAATCTACGAGGTCGGTAATATTATAATGTACGTATATATACACGTATACAGTTTGTGTCGTTGTTAAGTAAAGTTTAATCCGTTGGTAAATTATATTATAATATCAACAATGTTCATATATATATATATATATATATCAGAGGCGTTATCAGGATATTTCAATGGAGGGGGATGAAAAAAATGGTTACAAAATAAGCCGTAAGGTTTTTGTCTCACAACTCCCATATTATAATAATAAATATTAATATAATGATAGTTGATAATATCAAATAATCAATTTAAGTCATTTTTATTGTACTTTTATTTTAACTATAAAACAATGTTATGAATCAGTTTAAATTATTTATTTTAATAATTAATTTTATGTTAAATTCAAATTAAAATATCGATTTTTCTCGATTTTTTAGCTAAAACGTCAAGAACTTTTTCCGTATCAATAAGCACTTCTTTATGAATGGCCAACATTGTTAATCCATTAAGACGGTCCTAGGAAATATAATCCTAATATAAGAAAAATAATTAAATATCGTTTTAATAAATTTACTGTTTACTTCAGTCATTGTGATTCTTAGATAGGTTTTAAGTCTTTTCAAACATGAGAATGTTCTTTCTGGAGTTGACGTAGAGACCGGCAAGGTGCATAGTATTTTGAAAAGTCGGTAAATATTAGGTAAAATTTCAGAATTACATAAACGTAATGCATCTATGGCCGTTTTAGGAAATTTATCTATTGTCTTTAACTTTGATTGCCATATTTTCAATTCCGCAATAACTGTATGAAGCTCATTGTCAAGGTAAAATTTGACAAGTTTTTCGAATGATTCGTGTTCAATTTCCTTTGAAAATAAACACTGAAAATCTAAATTAAAAAAATATTTAATAAGATACCAAATAATGAATCAATATGATTTTTCACATTTTCATATAATAATTATAAATTAAATGATACCTTCAAAAATATTTTTATGCACATGAAATCTTTCCTTTAAATTACTAAAGTGTCCCCTACACGGTCAATAATATCGAGTCAATAAAATTGTGTCAATATTTTGTTCACTATTCATTTCACCCAAACCTCTCAATATTATTGCACAATATTCAGTTGAATTCGTTAGCCAGGTCAGGTCAGGTGTAGTACCACTGTGTATGACCGCTTGTGTTGTTTACGTTTTTTACACTGTGTCAGTTGAAAGGCAGCATTTACAATCTGCTATAAATTATATTATAACTATATTATTATAGTTTTAAATATGTATCTTAACGATACCTAATTAATTTACATCGCAGTAGAATTTGGATTGAACCAAAAAATACCCAAACAAAATAAAATAAGACATTGGATGAAAGAATGGTATAAGCAAAGAGCGCAATATAGTCATGAAAATCATGTTATCATGTTAACATTCTGTATCTTATACAATTTTTCTGTCGCTGGGAATGGGTATAGTTGACGATAATTCTAAGACCGTGATTGACGGTGTAATCATTTACAAAAATATAGTACAAATCAATTTTAAAACTAATTGCCTGTGATAAATAATAGTATTGTTTATAGCTGATGGAATAAATAATCACGATAAATGAAAATAGCAAAAAAAAAAAAAAAAAAAAATAGAAATAATATCTAGTCAATATTGAAAACGCATATCAAAAGTAGATAAAATGTGTATTACTTATATGTAAGAAAATATAGTACCTTGGGAGAGGATCTATCCCTATATACCCCCCAATGAGAATGCCCATGGTATATATATATATAGGGTTGTAAAATTTAAATGAAAAATAAAAAAAATTTTTTCATTTTGATAAAAAAAAAAATAAAATGTTTGTTTCATTTCAGTAAAAAATATAATGCTTTATGATAAATAAAAATATATTATGCAATACTTTTTGTATTATTGATTGTACCAAATAGAAAAAAAACTAAGTTTTATAAATCAACAATTAACATCATATAAGTTTATAGTTATTATAATTTATAAATATTAAGGTAAGAGACCAATAGTTATTGAAACACCTGAAGAAATTTTTATAAAATATAGATGAATTTATAAATAAGTTGCCAGTAGTTTCATTACTCATCAGTAGGGCAGATGACTTGAAGCATTTGCAAATTTGTTTTTGTATACCTAGTTTCAAAAATAGCAGAGTATGAAACAAATACGTTTCATGTTCTCATAAAGCTAGTTTTGAAATTGTATTTTGCATATAAATGCATATTTTGAGTCCTTTTTGTTTTTAGAGCATATTTACACTTTTATACGCTATTTTATACTTTTTGAGACATATTTATCTGACATCGATTATTTCCAAAGTGACATTTTTATTTCAAACAATACAGTCAAAATGTTTGCATAAAAATTTATTTATTTTTAAGTATTGCCGTATAATATGGTTTTTGACTGTCTGCAAGCACAAATTTTTCCTAGAAGCGATAATGATCTAACGCCGTTTCTTTAAAAAATATTAAGAAAATTAAGTAAAATGTATTTTATTTATTTGGCTATGGTATAAAATATATTTAAATTATGTACCTAATTATTTTGACTTGTTTTAAACACTGTTTATTTTATAAATTCTTTTTTTGCTTGCATATTTAGAGATTTTTTAGAGCTACAAGTCCTCTGCCCTACTCATCAGCTATCACATTATTGAAGAAGTTTCTGATCAAAAAAATATATTGGTACCTATTGAGTTTAAAAGTTAAGCACATATTTATAGAATTTATTGTGAATATTGTGTAACATACAATATTATACCAGCATCTGGAAATGTTTTTAAAGATAGATGAAGATCACACTTCAATATTGGTGTACTATATTGTATTGCATTTATATATAAATAATAAATAAATATAATTAAATAAATAAATATAATTTAATTACATAATGTTTATTATTTTTTATATATATATTTAATTAAATTATATTTATTTAATAAAAAAAAAATTAGCTCCTTTGCTTATTACTTGTTAGACGAATATTATCATAAAAATAGCTGCTATCAATAATAATGCGCCGGTTTTGTCGTTACCACAGATTTATATTAATATTAAATATATCTGTGGTCGTTACCTATTTATAGGAAGCTGATGAACTATACTACGTTAAATGGGAAACCCAACATTGTACCGAAACGATATCATACAATATCAACTAATTAAATGACATTTGACTGTCAATATCTCAAATGTAAAAAAAATATTTTCAATATTTCATTGAAATATTTCATAAAGCGGGAAATTTTCAATTATGAAATATTCCAAATTTACAACCCTATATATATATATCTGTGTGTGTATGCAAATATATGTATATGTAGTATATATATTGAACTTCATTGAACTTGTATATAGCGCAGACGTAAATATTGTGCATAATAGCACATTAAGAAAATTGTCGTGTGCCATCCAAATAATAACTTCACATACGTTAACGTACGAGTTACTTTAGAGTACTTAAAATTTTCTAAAACTAACAGTGGTTGTTCACGTTGGAGAATCAACTAACATATGTGTGCCATCGTCACGGTTGTGTAAACACTACTGTAACATTGTTTCAAAAATCCAATACGAAAATGAAAATATTTGTCTCAATGTCTAAATATATTTTAATATTGGTTAACAACAAACTATTCATGGTAAAATACAAGTACATTACCAATTTATAATATGTAAATTAAATTATATCGTGCTTATTATATATTTTATTTGTCAAAATTATCGGGACGAGTTTCCAATCGACCTTTTTTACTGTCTTAAATGTCCAGGTCGAGTTTACAATCGACCTATTTTATTGCCTAAAATTTTCGGGTCGAGTTTACAACAAAAATGGTAACCGCAGGTCCAGTTTACATTTGCCCGTTATCATGGTGTATAACATATTTTTTTCATTAAATTTATTTTTGAACTTGAAGGTAGTTATATTGTTCTCTGGAATATAAATTAATTCTAAACAATTAAATAGTACTCTGACGAAGTAAAATTAAGATATAATATTATAATAGTAACAGTACTAAGAGGAACAACCTTTTAAATAATTACAATTTTTATAGTATTAGAACATTTGAAATAGGAATAACGAAATGAATTGCTGGTGCGATATTGATTAACTAACTACGTCTGGTGTTTTTTAACTTCAGTAAACGGACGGAAATATAATCATCAATAATAATTAACGCATATTTTAGTTTACATTACAAATGACGTGAACATTTTTACTTTGGTCTATAAATTATACGTAAAGCATATGTACAGTGAGATCATCAAAAAGGATGAAGTAATAGTTCATAGACCATAGTTTATTTCTTCATAGATAGGATTATATTTGACTTCTAAGTTTAAACTATTATGAAATTACAATTATTCTTCGAATATCTCGAAATAAATTTGGAAATTTGAACTTGTACATCATATTAAGCTTACGTATGATTTAGCTACACTTTAAAATATTAAATTATTATAATCGTCAATAAGTTTTAAATAATATTTTCAAACAAAATATAAAATATTTAATTTTGTAATATGATTTTTGTTGTTACCTATGTATTTTATTTGCGTATGTATCATAACC
>JASXSY010002492.1:0-63766 GCA_034509805.1 Sipha maydis | reverse complement strand
AAAGAAAAGGATCTTGTGCGATGATGTTTTTATAGTTTATTGTAATAGGTATATACATTATTATATATATTAAAAATATAATTTTGCATAATTCGTTAATTTTTTGTAAGGATTCGCATATATTAGTTTAAAAACTTTTATATGCATATTTCATAGATTTAACGAACAATTTTTTTTTTTTTACAAATTTAAACAAAAATATTAGATATAAGACAAATTAGTTTCTAAATTTTATATCGTTTGATAGAAATAATCAATGCAATTTTAGTATAGCCCATATGCACTGAACAATGATATAATAATTTCTATCGTACCAAGAAACTGTATACTGAACACCGATCGGCTCAAATGAATTTTTATCTTAATTTTCTGAAGCATTATTATTTAACCATAATATAAAGTGGTCGTTAACAGTATTTATAAATGTATACTCAAGAAGATTAAAGTTAAATGAAGATTGTTTAGCTTGTACAACAAAAGACACAACAGTACAAGTATGCAGTGTTCATTTTATTATTTTTATTTTATTTTCATTTTTCCCCCATGTACCTAATATATGTAATTGTATTTTATTCAACAAATTGCATGATTTTGCATATTTTTCAAATTTCCCCCGTATATTGTACCACATAATAAAATGTTTTTAATGTGTATGTATGCACATATTTAAGTACTTTTTAACACATAAAGTTCTAAGCCTTGGTTTTAATATATATATAGATTGATAATTGTATAAAAAAGTACTAAATAATTTAATAATTTTTAGTTTCATATTTTATTTTTTATTATTTTATTATAAAAAGGTAGTAGTATATATTTTATTGTATTTTATATCTTTAATATTATAATGAAAAAAAAAAATAATATTTATATGTATATAAATTTATAAGAAATATAATTATATTCAATATCTTCGATTATGACTTATACTATTGACAATACAATATATTTATTTAAAATATTTAAAATATAGTTATTGCAACTGGTTTGATGTATTAATAACTAATTATTATATTTGTCATTTTTATGGTGCTTAATATCAGTAAAATGATAAATAATAATTGATGTTGTATTTGTTTTTATTGGTTTGTCATTTTTTTTGTACTCGCTTAATGTGTTTCTTTCGATGGAGATTAATAAAAAAAACTACTTTATAACGTCAAATAGCATCGAACAATTTATATTACATTCATAATAAACGTTTTCCTATGACTACTAATTATATGTGATTGGATTTAGCTGCGTAAGTTTCACACTAAATTAATAATTCAATATTTCAACTCATCCCGAATAATTATTCATAAAATGTTTTCAATTTTAATATGGAGTTCAATTTCAAGGACGTTCGTGTAAATAAGAATATAAATAATTTGTAATTTCTCGGTAAACAACGGAGACGGAGAAAGCGTTTACATGTTGATATTCACAACAACGACCTCATGGCATAAAATATTTTTAAGGTCAAAATGAACAGTGAATAAAAAAGTACACAGTTATTATAGAATTAAATATTTATAAATTTAATGATGTGGTTTTGTTCAGATACAAGTAAACTGCTATCAGGTACAATATTTGTAATGTTATAATTGATTTTTTCCACAGCGATTACTCATCTTGAACAAAACCAAATCCAAAAACCGTATATACAATTATGCAAAATTTATTATTATTGTAAATTCGTTTTTATCGCCGAGCTTTTAAAATACAAGGTCGGTTTTACCATAAAAATACTGGGGTTCTTCATTTTTGATGATGGAAAACAGCGAAACATTGCGTCTTTAATGATTTTCTGCGACCATTAATATCTTTGAGCACATAAAGTACAACACTTTATTGTAGTAAGAACAATTACTACTTTTTTCGTCTCGTATTAAATTGTTATGTATTTTAATTTAAAACTTTAGATGTTGGCTATTAGACCCTCCCTGTCCGCGCACCGACCGCGGACACTGCAATCGTATTACTTTTATTGTTATGTGTAAACTATGCGTAACTGTTACACGTGGGGAAACTCTAATTTACATAATATTGCGATACACTTTTCTAATTAAATCGATCGGGTCACGCGCGAAAGCTCGCGAAAGAAGCCAATAGATTTTCGTGGTGTGTAAAATCACATTTTTCGTTTTAAAATTAAGAATTTAGTGTAATGAATTCAGTACCTACTATAATACATGGTATCATGAAGTTCAGCTACACACGATTGGAGAATTAGAGAAAAGTTATCGACGCTCAAAAGTTGTCGATAAATAAAACGTTATATATCTCTAGAGGGATCTGTGCGTGTGTTTAATTTCTATGTAAATATTATGAGGTATAATTATCCAAGACTCATGTTTTAATTTCTTAATAATTAATTAACCATAATTAGCGAGATATTTTGATTTAATGTGCAATCAATATCGATTTGAAATGACTGTCTATCATTTTATAAAAACCAATATGATATAATTAAATAATAATTGATTTCGTTTAGACATGTTCTTATTAAAACAGTACACGCTCTATATATTTACATAAACACTACAGTACAATGTTGATGTAACATTATCATATTGTATTAAACGAGATTGACCGTTGTAATACAAAAATTCCAGTAATAGATAAAGAAAAATAATTTATAAAATGATAAAATACTACTAACATTAAATAACATAACATAGGCAGGTAAATGTTATAAACGGTATGAGAAAATAGCTGATAAGCAAAATTTTAAGCAAAAATAAATAGGTGTCAAACTGAAAATTAAAAGATCCTCGTTAAAATTTTTCATAAAACGTCTAATTGGTTCGTTACATAAGTAATTTGTTATGCGGAAACGGATAAAATATGGAGTGTTGTATCCAGACTGTCTGGGGAACTTTGAAAATAATAAAGGATAACAATGTTGGAGAATCAAATTTACCATCGAGCAAGATTTTTCAGGAATTTAGTACGTAAGATAAATTTGCGTTCAATCAATAAGTGAATACTCATTGAGGCAAATGCGAATATCTAGTGAAAAACTAGCTAACCGAAAAAATATACGTTGTATTCTATCAATCAGAAAAGCGTCAGTGGCAGTATGCCGACTTTAGGCTCTGGATGGACAATACTCTAAAACAGGACGGACTAAATTACAACATTTTGAGCTTAAAGCCCGGAGTTATTCTCATTAAAAATCTAAGAAACTCAGATGTTTTACATGCCATTTCGATGTGAGTCCTAGGATTTAAAAAAGTATTAAATTTGACAGTGTCGTAAACATGCACAAGATTGGAATCGTCAACAAGACAATAGTGTATTATGAATGAAATCGAGTGACATATCTATGGATATATATATATTACTATTAATTTATTATATTATTATTATGAGAATAGATCATTTCTTTAAGGAAAAATGTGTAAAAGATAGTTTTGATTTTACATATTTTTATTCAGATATTATGAAAACCACTGTCGACAGTTAGTAAGACGACTTTTGCGCTACAGAAAATAAAGTTGCAAGTACTTCTATTAATAATGTGTGAACATTTGGTACTTTTAGCAGGTAAAATTAAATAATGATAAAGGAATTAATACATTTTAGTTTATTCACGAGTCGTGGTGCTAATAGTACGAGTATACATGATGTTATGGAATTTAAAAGCAAAACGAATTGCAATTTCTGCGAAATGCATATATTATCATATTTCTAATTAAAAAATAAATATTCAAAGGATTTTCGGCTCGTCGGACTATAATACCTATACAGTGGTTTTTTGTTAGAAAAAATCAGATGGCGTTATTATAATTTGCACTCGTATACGAGGTATGACAATAAAATAACGAGACTTTTTGAATAAAAGTTGTTTATTTTAAAAATGTTATAATTTAATGATTATCACCTTCAAAGTACCTTCCCTCAGCATCAATACACTGTTGCATACGTCGCTGCCATTCTTGAAAACAGTGTTGCCAATCGCTTTCATTCAGCCCTTTTAGAAGTTCTGCCGTTTTCATTTTTACGTCATCAACTGTTTGAAAATGGGTTCCTTTTAATAAACTTTTAATTTTTGGAAATAAGAAGAAGTCACAAGGAGCAAGGTCTGGTGAGTACGGGGGATGTTGAAGTACAGAAATTTTTTTTTCAGTTAAAAAACGTTGAATTGAAAATGCACTGTGAGCTGGAGCATTGTCTTGGTGAAGAACCCAGCCATTTTTCCATAGATCTGGTCGCTTCTTTCTGACACGTTCTCTTAATTTAATTAAAACCTCTTTATAATAATATTGATTGACTGTTTGCCCACTAGGAACCCATTCAACAAAAATTATTCCCTTAATGTCAAAGAAAACAATGAGCATTGCTTTGAATTTGGACTTGCTCATTCGTGCTTTCTTCATTCTTGGGGATGTTGGTGTCTTCCAATGCATGGATTGCCTTTTAGTTTCAGGATCGTATGTAAAAATCCATGTTTCATCACACGTAATAATATTATTTATAAAAGATGGATCGTCTTTGATGATTTTTAAGGTGTCTGAACAAATTTCTTTTCGATTGAATTTTTGATCAATCGTTAAATTTTTAGGAACCATTTTAGCACACACTTTTTTCATATTTAAATTTTCAACTAAAATTTTACGAACACTTTCTCTATCAATATTTACCATCTCTGCTACAGCTCGAACACTTAATCGACGATCTTGCCGAATAATTTTGTCAATTTTTTCAACGTTTTCGTTTGTTGAAGACGTGGTAGGACGTCCAGAACGATCATCGTCTTCGACGTCCTCCCTTCCACTACAAAACCGTTTGTGCCATTCAAAAACACGAGCTCTTGATAAACATTCTTCACCATAAACTTCACATAACATACGAAACGATTCCGCGGCAGTTTTTTTTAATTTAACAAGAAATTTAATGTTAACACGTTGTTCGATTTTTATATATAACATTTTTCGGCAGTATAGTCGAACTCGCACTAATAACAAGGCTACTAACGTATAAGAAAATGAATCGATGTCATCAGTGTTCATAGTACTTTTAGATAAGTGTTTTCTAATCATATTTCAATAATTGTTTTATAGATAACGTTAATAGTTTAGGTTATATTTAGAAAGTCTCGTTATTTTATTGTCATACCTCGTAGTGTTGCGGTGTTAATAAGCTAAACTAACGATTTTTGTAACTACACTTGACGACGTTGAAGTGTTGGTATTTTATTATTTTTACGGAAAACAAACAAACAAACAGGAAAATTCACCTAAATATACGTCTGCTAATAATTGACTACGGGACCTTTGCGTGCGCGTTTATGTATACGATTGCGAGTTTATTATTTTGAAAAGAAAAAGAAAAACTCGTAACAGTATTTTTGTTCACAAAATTTAATCTCTCTTCCCAGAAAAAACTTTTTGCTCGTTTCACATAAGTTTCAAGTGGATTACGAAAAAGGAAAGAGAGAGAGAGAGAGAGAGAGAGAGAGAGAGAGAGAGAGAGAGAGAGAGAGAAAGAGAGAGAGAGAGAGTGAGAGAGAGAGAGAGCAAAAGCGGAAGAGGTGAACAAACGGAAAAGTAATTTTTTCGATTTATTCCTTTTCTTTTTCATGGACATGAACCCATGTCGTCATTGCCATCACCGTCGCTCAATCTCCGAACAACCTGAGCGTTAAATCGATGGGCTCGGAACATACATAATTTGAATATGAAACGAGCTGTGTTATTATTTTGGAGGTTTTTCAGCCGAACCGATCGTTTGTCGAGCGTGTGCGTACATAGACCCAGGCATACATGCACGCACACATTCACAAATAGTACCCGGATCAACTCGTGTCACACGATCCGTATACGCAATCCCGACGTCACGACCAAGTTTTCTGTTATACAACTCCATTTGACCCTGCCACTCGCGCACACAATCCATCTGGGGTCACTTACCGGAAATTTCGAACGGACTTCCGGTTTTCGCCTGCGTTTGCATTGCAGTACATTTTATGTAATATAATATACGCGCTGCCTGTTTTTCTCCCCGCCAACCTCCGAGGACGTGCGACGGCAATCGCGACTCGTGTTTACAAAGGTCAACGTTACCGCCGCCATGCGATCTGTATTAGCGTAGTAATAATAATAATACTAATAATAATAACAACAACAACTATCGTAATAATAACAGCAATAACGACGGCGGTGGCGGCGACGGTAATAACAGTTTGTATTACTTAAAAGCGTTCCGTGGACAAAAAAAAAAAAAAAAAATAATAAATATAAATCATGAGACGCGCGCGTACCGGCTTACGAAGAATTAACAGAATTATACCGAACCCAACGAAAATTGGGTTAAACGTAACGTTTTCCCTTTCAAAACTTGTATGCACACGGCTCGCGCTTACGTAATTCGCAGGTTGTAGCCTTACACGCGGCTGTAAAACCATAGTACGTTTTCGGAAGCATGGAAAAGCGTTTTTGCGCGTTCGTTTCCCCGTTTCGCGGTACGCACGTTTACGTGCATTTTGTTTGCACACGGGGGCGGATCTCGGATATTTTGATAAGGAGGGAGGGGAACACGTAAATTATATAATTTGAATTGCAATTTATAATACATACTATAATTTTTCAACTTTACTGGTGATATATTTACTGTAGTGTTGTTCATGTAATATCACGTATCAAAAATAATAATTTATACCTAGATAGGTTATTATACATGTATTCTTCGATACGGAAAAATAAGTTTATAAATTCTCGTACTTGATGGCCTCGAAGGTCGAATTTGAAGTCTTTGTTTATCATTTGTAGCAAACGTGTCTTGTACTTCTTTTGATTTTACTTGAATATCTTTATTTATATATAACGTTGCTAAGCCGTTAAGTCTTTCCTGGCCCGTTGTCGATCGTAGGTAAGTTTTAATCCTATTTTAAGAACTGAATGACTTTTCAGCATCTGCTGTTGTAATAGGCATGACACTAAGAATTGTCAAAAAGCATTTAATGTAAGACAATTAATTACCTCAACATTAAAATGAAATCTCTTTTAACAATTTTTAGTGTCATACCTATTACAACAGCAAGTGCTGAAAGTTCATTTAGTTCTTAAAAAGGGATTAAAATTTACCTACAATCGACAATGAGCAACGTAAGATTTAACGGCTTAGAAATGTTACATATAAACAAAGATATTCAGGTAAGACCAGAATAAGTGCTAAACATGTTTGCTAAAAAACATAAACGAAGATTTCGGTTCGATGTATAGGCTATAAAGCATGAGAAAACGCAATTGTGCACCAGGCCTAATGTTTATAAATAGGTATCACTAAGGCACTTAAGGCGTAACCCCTGTTTTATCAGTTTGATTGCAAATAATGTTTATAATAGTAGGTAATATTATTATTTTTCACGGGAGTTTCATTTATGTGATATATGCAAGTAGTTGCATGAAAAAAAATTTTCGACTGAAAATTGACAGGGGAACACGTACCCCTGTGCTCTTCCCCTGAATCCGCCGTCGTTTACACGTGCGACGGACCGACAGGCACGTCCGAGTGGACGCGCGAAAGGAACGACGGTTTCGAGTTTCCGGGCTTCCCTCTACCCGAGACGAATAAACGTCGACGGTAAAAAAAACCGATGGTCGTCTACAACATAACGATTGTGAATGATAACTATTTGATAACTATTATAGCCGTCGTATATACATCGCCGCCGGGTCGTACGGTCGGGTGGCACGGTTTTCGAACGGCATTTCACGGAAATACACGCGTGTAGTCCAATCGTCGTTTTCCTTTGAGTTTTCAGACGAATCGGCAAAACTTTGTGAATCCGACAATTCGTAAGTTGTTCCGCGAATCGCTCGCGTTTAGACGGAATTCGAAATTCGCTGCTGCAATCAAGTTCACGAAGTCATCTTTTCATAGAACACCGTTGTTTCAGTCGAATCACATCTCGTACACGGCGTTTGCTCGAATCAACAAGCGTACCGCGTCATTGCAGTAATATGCAATATTAGCACGGTATTAATAATAATAATAATAATAATAATAATAATAATACGGTTGTCGGGACGAAATTTTCGTTTCCCGTTTTCCTGCCCGTCGGAGACGTGTGCAACAACACTGTGCGCGACGCATTGTACCCGATACCGAGATACGCGTAGGAAAGTATAACCGAAAAACTGATACGACCAATCGATATGCGCTGTTATAACGCGTAGTACACAATCGATCGTCGTATGTATCCGTTATTATTGTATTATATATTATTCCGTAACGCGGAGTAACGTGTAGGCAATTTGAATGCATCACTGTCGTACCGACGTTACTACCACAACCGCGATGTCGACGCGCAGATTATCGAATGTTAATAAGTCGTCAAATTAATGGTCCAAGGTCTCGTAAGAACCTCTAAAAGTTCCCGTCGTGTCGGTTCATCCATCAGTTGTCATCAGTACACAGTGACGGTTGTTTACTAAAAACAATAATATTCATAATAACCAATGTTAAGCAATGGGTACAAAATGATTAATAGGCTTTGTTCACAAATTCAGATAATTAATTTGTTTAATTTTTCACACACACATACCGCCAGTCACCGAATGATTTTTAAATTGTACAAGGAAGAGCGTTAGAAAGACCGATTTTCAAAGATGAATTTTAAAATAAAAATGTATTATTAACTATTAAAATAAAGTACGTAACTTGCCATTTATTATTTAAAAATCATGTCCTCAAAGTGATGGTCACCTTATAATAAGCACTATTTGAATCTAATTCATACATTTTCTCCTACACAATGTAACACTTCTAAAGGTTTACTGGCGATTTATTTTTGATTTAATTTCTTCAATATTTCGAGATTACTGTGCATATACTTAATTTATTAATTATCCCCAAAATAAAAAGTCACATACTGATAAATTAAGTGATCGAAGTGGACAATGAATATCATCATTTTAGAACGTAAAGCGATTTTCAAAAGTTTTTTTCAATATCAATCATTGATGCTCGGGGCGTGTGATACGTTGCGCTATTTTGTTGGAACCAAAAGTTATCATTCTGAGAAAACTTTGTTAGTTCACCGACCAAACAATTACTGATCATATGGACATAACGATTCGAGTTGTTACCCGTTCATTTTCGTTCTCATGATTCCGTAATGTGGAAATGTAGACCATTCAGTTACTCGATCGCTGTGTAAAGATCGTTGATGAAGATGGTGAGGATTTTCTTCAGATCAATGACCGCAATTTCGCAAACATACAAACATTTTGAATAAACTTTTCGTTCTCATCTAACCGGGTTAGCTTTTTTCGATAAAAATTTGTGCGATTATAGAGAACTGCATGTTTTTATTTTCTGAACCACCTGCACCTTGTACGGATGAAAGTTTAGGTCATTGTGTAAAATCCGCTGTAGACTTCTACTGGATGAATTTAACGATAACGCATGTTTTCGTGTAGAACGACTTTAACTTTTTATGTGAGTGGCCTTGACAGCAGTGACGTTCTCAGGTGTACGAATGGTTTATTTCGTACAGGCTTCTTTTTTGACATTAGTGCCCGTTTTTTTCAAAACTGGTTAACCATATTTAAAAAACCTTAGATGATGGTAAGGTATAATGGCGTTTAAGATTAAAACATTAGACAAAATGAACGATGTGCGGCTACGTGACTGTCATTATTTTTGTAAAACGATTTTACTGCATAAACACGTTTTTCGCCACTCCATTATTCTACGTTTATTGAATCGCATTTTTTGATTCAAATTAATAATACTTAATCAAAGTTCTAGTCTTAATAATGATTAACTAAGTAGTGACCGAGTAAATCTGTTTTTAAAATCGGCCGTTTCGGTGCCGCATCCATGTATATGGAATTATACTGTTTGTCGTTTAAAATACGTTTAGAAACCGAGGGTTCGGCATGTTCGCAGAGTGAACTTTCCTAACATTTTTTATTCGAAATCATAATCGTAATATGTTTGTGATTTGATTGTCGACTCTTTTATATGCCGGTAATATATTACTGACGCCCCGGAATTGCTTGGAAAAAAATTTTAACAGCATCGTTATCGCAGTATTATCATAATTTTATCCCGGTACAGTGTATATAATATGATTATAAATACATTTTAATATCATTATTCTCGGAAACTCAGCGCGAGAAAGTTTAACTGAAAAACGTCGACAAGTCAACGATTACCTACAGTATGCGGGTGCTCCACGGCCGTGAATCACCATCTGCAGATAATGATTGCATATAATACAACACCCTTTCAGCCGACGAATGCGCTATAACGTATATGATTCTGCGGCGGAAACGAAAATGTATTAAGGATTATTAATGTTCGTCCTGCACACGATCCTAGGTATATGTTGCTCGGTGGTGCCCCGGGCATCACGAAATATGTCAATACGGGAAGATAATGGACATTAATGCAGTGAAGCATTTGTCCGGAGCCTTGCGTGGGAGATGCCGCTGTTCTCGTACGTGCGCTCGTAAATTCGTTGAATTATACAGGTACAATGGAGTGCATTTGTTTTCAAATTATTGTTCGAGATCGATTTCAAATTTTATTGAAAATAACAAAACTTGATTAATTTGGATAAATATAGTTGGGAAAAGTTATTGGATTTTTTGTCTGAATGGGAGGGGGTTATATATGTATATATATAAATTTAAATGGGATTAAAAAAATTAGGCATACATTTCGATTGTTATAATTCAAAATTAATTGAAAAAAACATTTTTTATCTTTTATATCTTGATTTTTAGATATATTCGTTCGATTTTCTCTTTTTTTTTTTTTTTTTTTACGCGTGATTAGTTTGTTATGAATATTTTCTAAAGTACATTAAAATTAATTAATATTCGTCGTTTATATTTATGATGTTGTATAATGTTATTTAAATACGAGCAATAAACATTTTTACTTATAAAAAATAGTTTCAATGAAAAGTTAAAGAAAAATCGAAAATATTTTAAATCAAATACTACTTGGTAAAACATTAAGACTAAGCTGGAAACTCCGAAACTATTATACTATTGTCATGTTTTGTTTTGTTTTTTTTATCAATGACTTGATTGTGTGATTCATTCTTCATACATCATTACGTATCCACGCCATTAACTGCTGGAAACTGTGAAATTGTATTCAAAATTTTCAAGTTCTTCGCTGAATACAAAGTTTTTAATGGTCTTCATTTGAAAATTAAAACCATCAAAACCATAAACTTGCTTCGGAGAGTTTTGAAAAAATGTACTATCTAATAAAAGCAAGATTATTATTGTTCCCGAACAATATTGTTTGTTTGGTTCCGGATGGTTTTTTGTAATGAAATAATGTGCTTAGTGTAGGGTAAAAGGGAAATACTCTTAGATTAAAAAAAAAAAAATAATAATAATTGTGAACATATAGATTTTGCGTACTATTGTTTTTAATCTAAAAGTTTTATTATAATGCCTTATTGTATTATTATTGTATTGTAAACATAAGGTTTTATTTTTTTATTGAATTAAGCGTTATCTTGTGTTCAAATATTATGAGCCATTCCATTTTCACGCATTATGTAAATTTCAGTCGTTAACTTACCCGACGCATCATCAAATGCAATAAGACTTTGTTACGGTCTGTCACATCGACACGCGTATGTTTTCCAAAAGGAATCTCAAAGGTAAAAATATTTCAATTTTTGTGTTTTTGATTTTTCGATACTCAATATTCGATCGCGTCTGTTACAATGATAATAATTATGCACACAAAGTGCCCCGATTTCGACGACCTCCATTCATAGTCATGTGACAACGCATAATGAAGAATACGGTGAATTTTATCGATTGCACGGTTGTAGAAAATCATTTAAGTGCTTTTTAGCGTTTGCAAAAAAAAAAAAACAGATGTAATACATTTGATTGAAATCAGTATCAACGGTTTAGGAAATATTTTATGTCACAATGTTATAAAATAGGTGGTAGATAATAATGATAATTATAATCATCATTCATTTAAAAAAAAATTAAGATAAATTTGTCGGATGTTATTAGATATTTTCAGAACCGCATGCTAATTATACATAATTATTACGCACATTTAAAAGTATTGTCTTAATCCATATTTTATGACTTTATAGACTTAAAATATTTTAGCCGTTCATCGCGGTAACGCAAGATAACAACGAAAAACACAACTTACATGATCGGCGAGTATTTGTAAAATCGTATTCGTGACCTTGTCGAAAGTTATAACAAGTCAAAAACAACAAGACGACACGTATTGTAATGCTGCGCACAGAAATAAACAAATGCGTACAAAATAACCGAACAATAAAATGTTCACTAGTTTTATCGACATTATTTTGTTCGACTTGTTCGAGTAAATTTAATAATGCTTTCACGGAGATAAGGAGGACATCCTCGACTCATTGATCTTCTGTCCTGCGTTTGAAATATTCCGAAGAAAACTTTTCCCGGTCGCGTCACGAAAATTACTGATCATAATCGACGGTTTGCGAATAAATCGAAAAGCTGTTTCTGTGTACAATGTCGTATATAGAAGTTGAAGTTTGTTTGAGTTCAAACGGACCGATAAAGTATAATCACCGAGTTAATGGGTGGGTGCATTCGTTTTAGAGATTTATCGCCGTCAATGCGTCAAACCGTGTATTCATATTGATATATTGCAATACGGACGAGTACATTATTAATATTTGATAAGAATATAATTGTTAGTATCGAACAGCAACGTTTTATACCGGTAACACACAAAAAAATAAAAAAAATAAATAAAAGAATAAAACCCCGTTTGATAGTCCGGCAAAACGATACTTCGAGTCATGCATGAGAAATGCACAAAATGTAGCTTTTATAAACTATAAAATCGTTTTAACAAAGGAATATTTACGTAGACCGTTTATTCAATTCGATTTCAGTTGTACGTACACGGGAACGCATTGAATAAAAAATTAAAAAATAAATTATTTATTACTCAATTACAGATGATTCCGCTTAACGTGGCTACTGGTTAATAATGCGGCCGCCTAAATGTGGGCATATTATAACGGTCTGGTCTCGATTCTAATGTATGTTAATAAGGCCAAAAAACATCGCTAATGCGGGCACTATATTTGATTTATAGGGGCCGTTATTATTTCACTAAAACATAATATTATTAACAAAGTATTCCTCGATACGATATTTCCGTGAGTGTAAAAAAAAAGAGAAAATCGTGATTTGGAACAAAACCAAGACGTTCGCGCCAGAACGTTATGTACAAAGTCGAACCGCTGAACGAACATAACGTGTTCCGAAATCAAAGGTCGCTAAACTTCTCAGAGTAGAAAATAGTTTACGTGAAAGTTTCAACTCAAACCAAACGTGTGGTTAAAAAACGTAAAAACATTATTGGTAAGAGATCGACGAGACATTGAGTGAATAGTTTTCATTGATAACGAACCGTGTGGTGCTCGTGCGTTCCCCGGGCCCGTGTCGACAGCCAATGCCGAACGGTTAGCCCAGTGAACGGAGAACGAGAAATCAGTTGCCACTGCTGTTGGTTGTTTAAGCAGATGTAAGAGCAGACCCGGTATCGAATGTGAACGTGTACACATGTGATGAACAATTTTTTTTTATTGAATTATTTCAGCAGAATTTTTGAAATTTTACGTTTTCCATGCAAAATATGGAATGTACTTTTATTGAATTGATTTAAAAATTCGTGCGTTTTTTTTTACCCATCCAGTTTTTTACGGACAACCGTTCAACGGGGTCAAATGGAACGGGTCCCGACGTGTTCGCTTTAAGCGGAATTCACAATATGTAAATACATAACACGTTATCGATTGTCATTTCAGTGAATATGCAAACTGTATATAGGAAAAATTATTGAAAATCATTACCGCACGGCCAACTGTGATATGAGCGTTGACTGGTTACCGCGCGGACGCCATGACGTAAAAACATTAGATTAGGTTAGATTATAATAATCAATAAAGTGAACATTATGATACACAATGAAGACCGTGTACCGCGTCTTCGGTCTCTTGAAAGTGTGTCAGGTTTCCTTGGTGTATATGATTTTCGTTCAAAATCCGTTGAATTAAATTACAATTTATTGAATATTTTTTTTTATTGAATTTATAAATTTATTTTTATTTATACAAACTATTGATATATATATTTATAATGAGCATAATTGTTTTAAGAGTAGTGATCGAAATGCAATCATGAATGAAAAATCCATCCAGTGATAAAACTTCATGACAGTGGAAAATTTTTAATCATTTAAAAGGTCTCGGCATCATTTTCGTTTCTAACACTTTCTGGGATTGCGTGGCATGTCAAGAACATATACGTTTGAGCGGAAATGTTTATAGAGTTTTAGCTATTTCTTTTTTCTGTTAGAATGTATAGGTTAGAGTGTGTCATTTGAAACAAAGAAAGAAGGATTTGTAATTTTACGGAGGCATTTAGATTTGAACGTTTGGATTTTGTTTATATTCGAAAGTTTAGTTCAATCCGAGAGTTGTATAAATGATCGTATGAATTTCAAGTGAAGTTTATAAAAGATAATTGTGTTGCTTAGACTAATGCGTTTGGAAGTAAGGAGGAATCGCAGCTGTCGGGATAGGTTTTTGAGAGTAGTTCGTTGGACAATGACATGGTGAACCCAGGTTGTCGCCGGTGCAGATGGAAACCAGGATAGTAAATTTTTAATGTGGCTCGGATAGGTTGAGGAGCTTCTTAGTCTTAGTGTGAAAGTGAAATGCGTTGATTTTGATTCGTTTATCTTGATTCATTATTCTTAATATCAGGCTTTCAATAGATTTAAATGTGATTGGATAAAGTTGGATGTTGATTCGGGTTCTGAGTGCAGAGCCAAAACAGCATTGTCGTCTGAGAAATCACCTGTGATTATGTGATTAGTTGTGGGTTAATTTAAAGTGTATACGTTAAAAAAGAATGGAACTGCTACAGCACCTTGTGAAACCTTAGCGTGGATGAGATTTATTTCAAATACAGCTGATCCTAAACGTACAGCGACAATTCTATGCTCAAGGTATGATTTAAACAACATGTAGTAATAAGATGAGAAAATGGTTTTTGGTTTAAAAAGGCGGCCTCAGTGCTACACTTCAATCAAAAGCTTTATCCATGTCTAAAAACACACCTGAGTTTATTAATTTTTTTCCAGTGACTATAATATTTTGTCAATTATCGGGTGGACTTGGTGAATAGTATTGTAAGAAAGATGAATTAGGAGTATAATATTTTATTAATATATTACAATAATTATTTGGAGTATTTGTTTCAATTACTAGAATAAGACATTTCAATATAAGTTTTTCAAAATTTTTTCAATAGAACGAGAGTAAACTGATAGATATGTAAGAGATGTATGGGGAGATTTTTCTGTTTTTGTTATTATCACATAAGATAATTAAAAAAAAAAACCGACGTTGAAATCAAATCATATGCAGGTGAACAAAATGATACCTAACCTTATCTAATTCCATCGTCTTCATTAATAAAACTTATAAGACCATACCAGGTTTACCTTCGGTATACGACATTTGCTCAAAACCCGTTTTTTATGCGATCAAATCGAAATAAACGGATACAAACGCAGTGTTGTTATAACTTAATTATTTGTAAGCTCGTGTGTCTTCTCATCCATTAAGGCATGTAATATCACGCAGTGGGTATAGTGATAAAGCAAGTGGAATAAGAACTACATTATTCGAAACTCGTTTATTTTCTTACGTTACGCAATTAACGAATTTTAAATAGAAAGTAAAAAACAATATGTTATGAACGGTTTTAAAAGCCGAATATTTCAATGTATTAAAAGTAACTTATTAAATATTTTGTATTGCTCAGTACTTCAATGCGCGTATTACTGTTTTGAAAACTAATAAAATTTCATTAAAAAAATCCACAGAAAATATGCAATCGTGTATTCCTTGTGCATAAAATAATCAGACGATACATTCATTGTGTAATAAGTCGACAAGAAATTAACTGTGTTGACCAACAATAATTCGCACGAATGCATAATGTATTATTTTACTGGCTAAGATTTTATTTATTTATATATTTCTATATATAAATTACCATATTTCCTTATTTATTTATACATTATCATTTTATGTTACGGTTAATATTTTTGAAAATTTTAATTTAATTTTTAGAATACAAATTATCCAAAATATACGTTTGAAGTATTATATTCTATGGATATATTTTTTCAAACGATAAATTTTAAAACTTTGGTTTGATATGAATTTATATAGTACCTAACATAAAAGCAGTCTAGTTAAATAAAAAATGAAAAAATAAAAATACTACTAATAATAACATTAAATTTTTTTCAAATTTTAATTAAATTTAAATTACGATAAACAGCTTTATTTGGGTAAGAAAACGATTTATTTGATTTTTTTTTTTGATTTAGCTCCTTAAAATCCTATACCAGGGTTGCTCGGGGTTTTCCATTGTTTTACTTTAATAACAATCAATCGATTAGAAATCGCAATACAAAAAATGATTAAAATATAAAACATCTACTCGTAAATTGCGTTCTGCGTTTAAACAATAAGTAAAAAAAAAAGGAATAATAAATAAAAGACAGTAATTGATCGATTTTCGAATGCTTTCAGACATGACGCGCGTCTATCACGACATCATAAATATGCTTGTCGTCACATCGCAGCCCGCGTTGACTGTACAATTTAATTTATTTTTTTTATATTTAATATTGTGTAAGGTCAATAAAAACGCGTAAAGAGTCACAAATTGGACATACTTTAACGGTTACGTTGTTGGTACGAAATCTATAAAATATATACCATGTACATTAATGGTAGGCACCATAGCTATGGACTGAGCGGTTGATCATCGGCCTATTATACCGCGTGGGTGGAATTAGGGGAAAGATGACGGGGATTTATCCCCGGGTGTAGTATTGTAGTGGGCGTAATTTTTGTAGTATAAGATATATTATTGAGTACTATTCTGAAGTATTTTTTACTTTGTTTCTGATACGTTATTTACAACTCATTGTGTAAAATTCTATGCTAATTATTGGAAAAAGATTGTTTGGAAAGTCGGTATTTCATTATTGATCTACGATAAGGCGTGGTTTTAATAATTCCTAGATCTGACTCAAACCCACTCGCAATCCTATTCGTGTATCATTCGAGTTAAGCTGAAAACGTCGAGAACAACTTCGGAAACCCAATAGGTGTTGTACCACACTTCGTCATAAATCTACAATAGTTTTTTGAACTTCTCCAGTTCACCACCGTAAACATGCGTTGGTCATGTAAGTTTGAACGATGATGGACATCTACTCTAAATCAAAGTCGACCGAGTTGATGTTTTCGTACATCCTAACTTCGGACGCGCAAGAGTTACTGACTAAAATACGAGAGGACAAAGTGTGCTAATAGCGCACTCCTCACAAATGTCAACTGGAATGACATGGGATTCTTTTTTTTTTTTTTGCTCAAAATGTCCGCCAAGGCTAATGTCCATGGTGTTTCTCTAGACCAGACGCATTAGTAATCTACGGGTAACAGCCTGGATGGCGGCGAAACGTAACATATTCATAAATCGTATAAGAACTTTTCGTTGCCGGCCGTATTCAATCAAAGGTCGATACGTGATGACAGACCGTCTACGCCCGTGATGGACATGAACGATAATAATAATATGCATGGTTTGCCCGTACCTGATCGTATGTGCGTTATCCGAGGACACGCGGCCACCAGTTCCAATGCGTCAGCGGACCCGCACGAGAAAGCTATCGAAGTCAAGTTCAAATTGCATTCCTCCTCGGCCGTCGTTTTGCTGTTCAGAATCCGCTGGCCCTTCCGCTTGACCCTGCGCAATATCACCTCGCCGTCGTCGCCGTCGTCGCCGTACTCGGACAACCGCCCGAACTCCTTGCTCGTGTTCTTCTTGGACCTCACCAGGTTCGGCAAGTCCGGTTGCAGCTTCTTGTACACCACGCTCCAATCGTCCGACGATTTCTCGTAATGCTCGGACGAATGGCGTTTCGGCGACGGTGGCGAGGTCGATGTCAACACCAGCGGCGTCTGGTGGTGCACGTCGGACGTCAACAGGTCCATCGGCAACTGTGTGGGCGAGTTGAACGGATTACAAAAACGTTCACGATGAAAATGAATCGACAAAATTAAAAAACCGGGGGAAAATTAGTCACCCGCGACCGTTGTTTATAGAACTTACGTTTGGATTGCTATTGCCCTGCGAAATCGTAGACACGTCGTTCCAAGAAATGCTCTTGCTGACTTTTTTGATCTCGTAGATCCCTTTGAAAGGACAATTTCGAAAATCGGACTTGGACGCTAGAAAATGTAAAAATAATACACATTTGTTCACATCATATCGTGTATAATATTACGGTATCGCGAAAAAAAAAGTCGACTTTCATCATGATAATAGTAGTGACCAAAACTAGTTTAAAAATAATAAGTATGTTATGTTAGTGTTGTTAAAAACCGTATGGGCGTTTGAGTAAGTACAAAATTATGTGAAAAAATAAATGAAAGAAAATAAATAGCGATAAAACACTTTAAATTACGCGGGAAAAAAGAACTCTGGGTCAAATTTACAACTTATTAAGAACATTAATAAACTGCTGCGTTAAGGCCCTTAATTAAGACGTAATATCTTAAGTGTGTATAAAATGATTAACATACCTCATGCGACAAAATTGATTTATAAGATAAACGTGAAAATATTTGTTTATTTATTGCAGTACGTGATTCGATGTTGCATATTTCTAAATTATACAAGTATCACTTCCATGGGTATAGAAGTTAATGTTTTTCGATTCGTTAAATGAATATCGTTATAACCAAGGCTTGGAACTTTAGGCATTCGGATATTTGTTCAAAAGTGCATATTGAAATTCTGGTTCGATAAAAATTCGATTAGCGTACGCTAATTTCAAATATAAAAATTGTTATAGCATAATTTTTCATATATCGTTGTTTTTTGAAGAAATTCGCATATTTTAGGTTTAAGAACTTTAATATAAATATTTCTTATATTTATAAAAACATTTTTTTTTTTTACAAATTTATAGATCAACAAAAAATATTATGACAACCAAAATATTAAATTTTTTACCGTTTAAACAAAATAAATAAATTCATTAACGACTATTTTAGTATTGCTCCCAATGCATTTAAAAATTATATTATAATCTCTTTTGTATTGAGAACTCGTTATAGTGACCGGCTCTAAATTTTTTTTTATCTATATTAACTATGGCATTACTATTATATCATGATATAAAGTGGTCGTTATTGGTATACATAGATTTTTACTCAAAAAGATTAATGTTTTATGAAGATTGTATACTTGTATAATAGGAAGATACAACAATACTCAAGTGTGTAATGTTTTTGACTTTTTAATTTTCTTTTGATTTTTTTCACCCATGCACCTAATTTATATGAATTGCATATTTTCCAAATTTTTACTGTATATTATTACCGTATATTTCACAACGTATATTTACGCGCATATTTGAGTAGTTTTCTGGCGCATAAAGTTCTTTAAAAAAGAGAGCCTTGTTCATGACACTCAAAGTCGGGGAAAAATTTGATAAAATCAAACTATACCGTTGTTTGATTAAAAAGTATAATGTAACTTTGGGAGACGTAAGAAAATTGCGATACAACAACTGTGTACAGACGATGATGTCGAAACGCAGTTCAAATATTGTACGGTAGATTGGATTTAAAAAGTATACATTATATATGTATGCGATACACCTAATGCGATAGGTGGAGCAATTTTTCCAGAATCGTAATGGAACGCACAAAAGTGGACACAAAAAACAAAAAAAAAATAAATAAATATAAAATAACCCTCCTACCCGCGTCCTCGCACGACGGTTAACTAGATTTTGGACTACGGCGCTATTGGTATTCATCGTGCGCGCTGTTTGTGAACACCGCGTACCCTGCAGTCTATCCGTATTTGTTTTAGAAGGTTAACGCGAAATTGCACTAGGTCGCTCGGCAAACACTTGGAATATTTTTTTGCAATCAACGACTTACCCACTAGCGTAATTGAATCCGTAGCGTGCGCATCGAAGTTCGGCGAGTTGCACGCGTCTTCCGGTCTCCTGCTCGGGTGACCTGATTTCGCGTGCGGCGAAAAAAACAAAACAAAAAACCGTGTACTGATGATTATACGTCACGCACCATCGTGCGTACGTCGTACTGACGACTTACCCATTTGAAGTTCGGCCAAATCGTTGGCCCTGCGGTGAAAGTTCAGACAAATGTAACCGCTTTGGCTGGAAAATAAAAATAAAACACCGATCAGTACGCATTGGAGAACGTCGAGGGCGCGCGAACGAAAAACCTCTTCAACTCAACGCTTAGAGCATAGCCCGGAAATGTGAACAGCTTCGTCTCGACCGTTGTGGCGACTAGCGCAATATGTAATTCGTTTCCCGTGAGACCGGACGGCGTAATCGTATTATTCGGAAACGGTTATCGGCCGAAGAGTAGACCGGCACGTCGTGGTGTTAACCGGGGGGGGGGGGAGGGGCGGAAGTTTACCGAACGGTCCGTGGAAGCTAACTTCACTGCTGACCGTTCTGCCCACCCTCGTCAAAGGTCGGAAAACGAAACGTGCGTGTCGCGCGTGCTTACCATCCGGTAACGTAGTGCGCCGTCACTCTGAACCTGTACGGCACCACTTCCATCTCCTGCTGACACGTCAGCTTCATCTCGTGACCGGGCAGCGGCGCCACCAGCGGTTGGTTGTAGAAGAACTGGTGCGAAGTCTGTATGGTCTGCGTGGTGAACGCGTGATCCAGCGTGCTGGACACCAGCTTCAGAGTGCTGTTGTTGTGGTGGTGCAAGAACGTGAACGTTTTGCCGTGGTCCAGCGTCCGCCACCTCTGGCATTCGGTCAGCCACAGCGGGAAAGTGCACTTCGTCTCGGACGTTTCTGTTTTGTACATGCGAAAAATCAAACCTACGGTCAGTGCGGCCGAATCGAATGTTTTCACATCTCTTTTTTTAAAAACTGTTTTCGACCCCGTCTGTTTTTTCATTTTTCTCTAAACTGGCTACCCCGTCGGGTCGAATACGAATCGATTAGTACTACGTAAACGCGTTCCAGTGCGCGAACATGTGCAGAACGCAGTAAGGCACACCAAACGGGCTCCGTTCACACGACTACTCATCCCCTGTTCTTTAAACTCTCCAGCGTCAGTCAGACCTTCCTTTAATTTCTAATCTCTTTTCGATCTACTTTCCTTAACTAATCTCCTTCTTAAACTTCGAAATTTTGACACATTTCACCTGCTCGCTAGCTCCCTTCCGCGTATCCTTTTTCTACTACTCGTTGTTAATCATGATTTCATCATCTCTATTAAACCTCGACGTTCATCACCTAATCCGAAACACTAAACTTTATCTTACGTAGTACTAGAGTCTTGCGTGCACATTAACACTAAACAATTCATAACAACATTAGTTGCTAATGATATCGCGATCCCGTCAAAAAATTTCACACGGACATATTTTAACGAACGACCTGATCCCTATGCAGACGTACCTTTTTTCAGTATCATCGTCCTGGAACCTTCGAGCGGGCTGAACAATCCGCTGCACGTGGCGTCGCCGGACTGCGCCACCCTGTACTCGACGTCCCCGGAACCGCCGGAGCCTTTGAGTTGTCTCTGGGACGTTGTCCGCTCGTATATAAAACATTTGAACCGGTCCTCGGTCGACATCGGTATGCCGTTGCTGTGGTGGACGCGGCCCACGAGGAATCTGTACGAACCTTCTTTCCATCCGGCGATGCATTCCACTTCTTCGACTAAACACGATCGATCGGTTATGATATCGGTTACGGTGATTCGTTTACAAAACGTATACACGCACAATTTGCCGTTGGGTTCTATACGTGAATTGCGCCAAGTCACCCTAAACCGTATAATGAACGACTGCAGCGGAGTACGGCTCTGAATATATTATAGCGGTACGGTACACGGTATGTTATGCGACCCCGGGGCAATGCGAAAATTGCACTTTACGCGTTTAGTTCTTTCGAAGAAGAAAAAAATATGAACCCTAGGGACGAAAATTTAATATTATTCTGGCGCGTTGTTCGCCGCGCGCCACTGATTGCAAATCATGGGCCGTTACGTGTAAGACAAGTCGAGTTTGCTAAACGATGTAATTCGTCCGAGGTGCGAGCAGAGAATCGTATTGTAGTGAGCACGTGCAAGCCGAAACGTAATCGGATGAGCGCGTTAACGGTTCGATATCGCGCTACGGAGCAAACGGTCGGCCCGATCGAATCGCCCGAAGCGGATACGACACCGGGGCCGAGGGCCACGGACGTACTCGTGAACAGAACTGCACGGTTTTCGTATATTCTCGCGCGTAATAATCGCGGTTGCTGTGCAATTCGGCCGTCCGAGTGTTTGCGGGGGAGAGTCCTCGACGGACCGATCGTGCGCGCTTGATGAGTGTGTGCACGGCACGAACCGTTGCAGTAGAGAGCCGAGAGCCGAATGGAGTGTAAACATTCAAGGGGGCCCGCAGGTGAAAATTCAGGGGGGACAGCCTTCATTTTTATTAATAATCAAACACTTTTATTAACTAATTGAACACAAATTGCAATTTTCTTTTATGTTCTTCGGATGTAATTATTTTAACTAACAGGAAAGCGAAGGGGGGAGTTGTCCCCGCCTACCCCTCCTTGCAGCGCCCTTGTAAACATAACCGGGTATCGCGGCATCGCGGGCAGAAGGTCTGCCGATCCGGTGTTTCAGGGCTAACGGTCATTGTCGGTGGACGGATATCTGAATAATATTAACCCTGTCCGGGATCGTTCCCCGTCACCGGGCGATCGAGCATGGCTATAGGTGATTTCGGCGTGCCATAACGCGCAAAAACGGTATTATTTAATATGCTTAATGTACTCGCGGCGAACGGAAACACAATACGTTACCGGCACGCTCGCACGGGGTTAAAACGTTTTTCGTGTCGTGTATTTCTCGCGCGTGCAGTTTTAAACGAAACTATTACGTATTCTCGTGTACATACATATATATATATATATATATAATATATATATATATATATATATATATATATATGTTATATATATATATATATATATATATATATATATATATATATATATATATATTATATATATATATATATATATATATATATGTAATCAAACGGTCGGGGATCGAGGGTAAAACAAGGAAAATTATAGAACACAGTGGGGCAGAACAATCGAACACACGAAAAATGTGTCAACATCCGTAACGGAAAAGGTAATAGAAATATAACGGTATTTTCAATTTTTCAGTTCAATTTGCGATGTTCAAACTTAAATATTCTTATCCTGTCTTAATTTCTAAAAGGACGGAAACACCTTTCTGTGTTGGACCGCGGTTTTACAAACGTACTTTGTACTTTTTTACTAAGCACGATTTTGTGTTGTTAGAGTTAGCACTTGTTGTTAATAATCATGATAAATCGAATAATTATTTATAATAATTAATAATAATTATAATAATAATTAATTATCTTATTAGAAGAGAAGAACATTATTTGCGTATGTTACGATGTTGTCATTTTTGTGCGAGTAATGAGTTTTATTAACTTGTTAGATTTTACAAGTTCATAATTTGAATATTTATTAGAATATCGAAAAAACCGACGTATTAACACTGATCATGTTTTCCCTTTATGTTTGACAATATCGGTCGGTTTATTCTAATATTAAAGCTAATGCAGTCAAATAATGAAATCAGTTCTAATGACTCTCTATGTTTATCATACATCTCTCCACGTGTAAAACGACCATTTCCATTGCGGATATTATTAAAATAATATTATACGTATAAATATAATGTATACTGACGCGCGCTCTCGGATCCTTCGACGTCAGGACACGCCTGGTACCGGATCAGCAGTCTCGAGTCCTGGGTGCAAGCCTCCACCGTGGAAACAGGATTCTTGCAGTCGCCGTGGCCACGGTTGTACGTGAACGTGTACGGTGGCTTGAACGGGCACTGCATAGGGTTGCCCGTCTCCCGGAACATGGAGTACAGAAGAGCGTCGCCGGTGATCAACGGACATATGGTCTTCAGCGTGCCCACCTCGTTGCAAAAAGCTGCGCGAAATAGGCAATCGGTTATTATAATAATTATTTTAATGGTACACGAGGTAGCGATTTCCAATACTAATATGTAACAATGATGCTACCATATACCGCATTGTTGGAGAGCGCAAAAATACAGTTTTCGTTTCTGTTTTTAGTGAAATATTACCTAGAGTTTAAATATTATGGTAAAACAAATCGTTCAGTAGCTCACCCCATTCGCCGATTAACGATATTCTTTCAAATATTGCAACGGTCTTTGATAATACTGTCGCGAAAACGAAAACGACATCGAAATAAAAGAAAAACATTATATCGTTGTGCATCACTGTAATTTAGTGTATAGGTGTTCGAATAGCGAGCGCCTTACGAGAAGAGCGTTTCATGGGGGGGGGGGGGGGTGCGCGGGCGGGCGGACGGACTGATAAAGTTTCGGTTCATTGTTTAATAATAATTTATCGCGACTCGTTTAACGGGAGAGCCGAGACAAAGAATCCGTTACACGGTAAACGGTCTATGAACAATAATTAACGTCAGTTTTCACGGACCCGCCGCCAACTCGCACAATCTCCTCGTGTTTCACGATCATATATAATATAACTTTCGCCGCTTTATCCTTTCATTACTCTTATAACTTTTTCAGCGAAAACGCACGCACACGCGGGCACACGTACACGTATACAGACACGCACACACATGCACAAACGCAAAGGCTTTTCCTTTTTCTTCTCCGATCCTCTCCTGCGGTCCCGCGTATACGCGAATGCGGGGCAATACAAATTGATTCGCTTGTCCGGTTTTACGGTCCGATAAACATCTCCATCGATTGTTTCGCTTACGTACACATGACGTGTGTGTATAATATATATATATATATATATATATATATATATATATATATATATATATATATATATATATATATATATATATATATATATATATATATATATATATATATATATATATATATATATATATATATATATAAATATACATACGCACACACACGTAAGGGTATATCTATACATGCGGCCCGATTTTCCTTGGCAGCGAAGTCTCTGCATACCACCACCACTATCTAACCACCGTAATCGCGATACATGTCAATATTTCTCGGCGACTTACTTTCTTTGTACTGCAGGACGTTATGATGTTTCTCGTGAATGACCACGCACCGGTAACACGGCTTTTTCCTGCGAAAAACACAAAACGGATATTATCAACGCGTACCATCGTTATTGTACACGTTATTATCGCTAAACAATATTAACCGCAGTGCTGCCGTCGCGTGTCACCTGCAGACTTACATGGGACACCGGAGAAAACGTATTGTGTGTGTCAGGGAAACTTCCTTGAGCAAGGATAGCGCACTGAGAATAATCGATCATTGAAGACCGGCCTTAGATCAATATTATTTTTGCTTACAAGATAATTATCAACGTTTGCGCTGTCAGATAAGCATTAGACATTTTTTTCGTGATCTTAAAAACAACCACGTACTAATCATTGTTTCGCATAAGTGCGCAATTTACTAAACAAAACCAGGGACCACAAGATATAACCTAAAATATGTGTCGGGATTTCACTCCGGAATGTGCACGAACGGATCAGACGGTACACGTCCCTTCCGTCCCGTGAAATATTAATCGATTATTAATAGATTTGCATTCCTCTGCTGGCGAACAAAAGTAATGGTGCGCCTATCTATCGGCCGATGCGTTGTTGGTTTTTTTTTTCGCGCGAATATAACAAAGTATGCTACGTGTGTCGCTACATTATAATGACGGACGCGTTAATATAATATAGCACATATATGATACTTTCATATACGCTTAAACGTGTCGAGTACGATGCGTGTAAGGGTTGAAAAATAATGACGGACCTGGGAGACGAGCCGTTTTACGATTATTGTCTTGCATACTTGACACGCCATATATGGCGTAGAATCCGATCAATCTTATAACATTATTGACTTCTCTATAAATAATGTAACGCTCCGATGAACATAAAATCCTTTTGGCGTCAATCCACCTAAGAATCTTTTTTCTTCCTTCGATAAGACCGAGTATATTTTACCAGCTTTAACTCTCTGCCGATTTAACTCTACAAACAGGAAAAATCGGTTTTATATATATACTTGTATGCTTGTGTGTGTAACTTCTAACTTATATAGGTATTTATATATATATATGTACATACAGTAAATACAGTATAGGTATATATATATTGGTTAAAAACTAGTAAAATTTTATCGCGCATCGTTTTCGTTTATTATTATTTCGCATTACTACAAAGTCCGCATAGCTTATATAGGAATCAAATAAGTCTAAAACGGCGGCGCCCGCCCGGTCATATCGAACTAATAACACACCCAAATACGAGTATTTGCCAAAGTGTTTAGTTGTGTTCACGTTCAAATTATTGTTTTGCGAGCTATGCATTTAAAATTTGCTTTTACATCGTCCTTTCTAGAATACAATAGAAGTAACTGATAATGTTCCTTAGAGGTTAATAATTACTAACGAAAAAGCACCAATCGACGTAATCGACAGAAATGGTTTGTAATAATTGTTTTTAATTTCATTTTTGGTTCAAAATGCATATTTTTTTTGTTTTTATTGCCTAGATGTTAATATTTTAGTGCATAAATGCATATACACGTTACAACGATTGTAAATACATAGAAATCAAATTATAAACGACATCCTTAAATATTCAGTCCGTCTATGCTCGTCGCTCTGGTGTAAACTAAAACTTTATAGTGGCAGTACTAAATGAGTAGCTTAACGTACCCTACATATTTTCAGGTATATATCTCATTCAGAATAACTACTTAGAATCTAAGTCTTACGTACCCACTCACTTCACCTTATTCACCACGTGCTCCGATCATTCCAGCAAAATCTATATTTTCTTTCTTCTATCGTATTTGTATTTTTTTAAAACCTAATGTACTGTCTTATTATATTTGTTCTCATTGCAATGAACAAATTTAAAAATATATTGTAAAATCCTTCACGGTGTAAATTTAGCGAAATTCAGAATGAAAAATAAAACCACTTTTTAAAACCACGAAAACACTAATTTTCTTAAAGTTAATGTGTAAAACGAGATGAAAAGAAAACATTTTATACACACTGTTCTGATGGTTTCCTAAATAGTGTGTTTAAAGTACAATATTGCTTGTTTAACATTTTGTTGTTTCGTTTATCGCGTACAACGTAATATTCAATGTGTGTTTAAATATTTAGTACTTGAAAGTGACTTAAAATAACTGTTATATTTAGAACAATAGACCAGTTAATATTTAGCTGGTTCATTACAGTATAGTTTATTTCTATTGGAATTTATCATGTAATTTATGTTTGTTTCTATAAGTGTTGGACTTTGTCAAGCAATATTTGTTTTAATGTATAATGCAGACACTAAGTATTAAATACATAAAGAAAAATGTTTCGTTGATGCTATTTAGTTTAACATCATATTAATACAGTCATGGTATGTGCCCTCACAACCTGACGCGTTCTCATCAAGCACAATTCAAACAGATATTTCAGAGCAAAGAAGATGGTGATGCAAATGTTTTCCAAACTTATTTTGTCCCCTAGAGATTAACATGTAATATTGATGACAAAAAAAATAATTGAATAGCATATTTTATCTATAAGATATTGTTAATTAATACGAATTCGGTTTTCTACACGAAACATAGGATATAACAAATGAAGAAATTCAGTTTATAGAAAAAAAATTAGGAGTCTAAGGAAAACCGACGTATCATCTACTAGTGCAGTTTTAATTCATATTAAACATAACAATATATTACTTCCTACTATGGTTAATTCAAAAGCTTGCAATGCTGCAACAAGTACATTTTCCATTAAGAAGTTTTATATAAGCTGAGAGACTTCGAAAAGCTTTAATAATTTAAAAAGTAGAAAGGAAATAATTAATGCTTTTTTAAAATTTGGGTTATCAATTCTCCGGGCTCAAATTAGAATATTTTTTAATATCGTCTTAGTTTAGCGTACAAACTCCCAATTAAAAAGTGGCGAGTCAGAACGAAGACAAAATGTAATAAGATAGACTAAACTGAGAATACAACATTTATTTAAAAAATAAATGGGTCTTCTAGTTGACATACCTAAAGCAGAATTAGGTAACACAAACGACGGCAGTGCATCAAGAAGATTTTTTTCCTATCCAGATACATATTTACATATCACCGAAATAAAATGTATTCCGGTGATACGTGAATATGTAATTTAAAAGCAATATCTAATCGTCACGTATAAACGTGCAAATGTTTGAAGAGTATATCACAGGTACAACAAATATTTATGTGGAATTATATGGTTGGCATCCAATATCGCCTACCTTACACAACATATTAGTCTGCTAGGATACAATTATATTACATGCAAAAGTACCAAATGGTAAATTATCTGAAAAAGGAGCCGATAGGTATAAACACTTTAGATTATATAAACAACAATTTTCAATAAAATATTCTCAAGAGTCGTGTAATAATGATGTTTTAAAAAGATTATTGTTAAGTTGAGACCAATTTTTGAGTATTATAAGATCAAATCAATAATAAAAAAAAAAAAAAAAAAAAAAAAAAAATAAAATAAGCATAAACATTGTAACTTTTTGTCTCGGAGCTATTAAACTAGGTACCATTAACAGAAGATGATAAAAATATGATGAAATGGAATTATAATTAATTTATGATTTGTCAGAAAAATAATCAATATTTATTAAAAATTATAATATTATAATCTAATATTTTTATTTTTATTTTAAACTAATTTCAACTCCATAAGCTCATAGAATGTTTTTGACCAGCATTTTTGTAATAAATACTTCACTGTTGCGCCGTAGTGTCTATCGCACGCGCAACGTTTTCGTTAAGGTTTAGATATCGTAAGCTAAACACAATTAATTGACTTTGCATAAAAGTCAACAGCGAATGTCCCAAAGTGTTACGTATATATTATTATTATACATATACATATTATACGTGGCGTATAACCCGACCGATGCAAAGGGAGTCGTGTGTATGTATGTGTGTGTGTGCGTGTGTGTGTGTGTGTTCTTTGAATCCCTTACAAGTCAATAGATAAATAAAACTTTATTGCCTTCGATGACATTTACTAGAGAATATGTACAACGCATATGCATTATATTAATATGTATATATAAACGTATCGAGTACTCGGTGTTTTCCAAAGGGGCGCAGCGAAACTTTGAACAAATATTTAATAACAGCGTTTCACACCCGATCCACTTGGTCGGCCTCGATACCACCACGTAATATGCTCTATCATTTCGTTTGTTTCGGATTTGTGGGAGAGAAGGAAACAATAATTCTTGCTGAAAATGTATATAATATCACGCTTGTTACCCAATAAACTGCATTGTCTAATAAGTCTACAATGACGCATAATATTACTGATGCGTTTGTTCCTCTACGAACATAATACACTTTATTACAGTCAAATAGACAGCATGATCAAATCGTAGTTCAGTGTTATTATTTGTTTATAATGTGGTTATTGTACACATTGATCTTTAAGTTCAGATCGAATGTTTCAACTATACACGTATCAAATGTAATTAAATGCGAAAAAAATAAATATAAGATAACAGCTCTCACGTTTTCATAAAAAATTGTATTATTTCGGTCGATATATACAAATTTAACCAAAGAAAGATTGTGATATCTATAAAAGCATATTTTTATTTATTTTTTTTAATCCATATTGTTTTTTAATTGAATGATTATATTCAACGTTTAACAATAATGTAGTCACGTAAATCATTGCAAATATAATTTTTTTTCGATCGTTTTTGTACGCTTCTATGCGTAGAAAAACAAAAGATGTACATCATATTCCAGACTCGGTTTATAACCAGTGTTGGGAATAGATAAAGAATAATTTATCTAGATAAAGATAAAGATGACTCTACTAATTCTTATCTAGATACAGATAAAGATAGTTATACCAAATTTCATCTAGATAAAGATAAAAATAAGTACATTTTTATCTAGATAAATATGAGATAATTTCATGTTTGATTTTGAAAATATTCAGGATACTACAGCCTACAGATATTAGGTAAAAAATTCATATATAAAAACATTTTAAATAAATATCATTTTTTAAACTCACTTCAAACATTAATAAACATAAAATATAAAATATTTTTTTTTTTTAAATAAATTTCATAAGAAGATGACAAATCATTCTCTAACTTAATAATAAAAAAATCTTGGATTTGAAAAATAACAATACATTTCTGTCTTTTTTTTTTAACAAATTTCAAAAATTTCAAAAATAAACATATTATATAAAGAGTTATTTTTTTTAAAATAAACTTCATAAGAAGATTGTCATCTTGTCAGTTATTATCTGTGTAATATGATGTACAGAAAAATGTAAAAATTAAAATATAAAAACATTTAAAATTTTAAAATTTTATTTTTATTCTATTTAAATAAATTATCTAGATTGGTACTCATAGATAACAAGATTTTTATCTAGATAAAGATAAAGATAACTGAGTATAAATTTATCTAGATAAGATAAAATATAAATAATATTTATCTAGATAACTTATCTAGATACATTTATCTAGATATTTCCCAACACTGTTTATAACTAGGAAAAATTAAAAAAATGCAATGGAAAAAGCGAAAAATTATTTTTATGAACTACAAAAGGGAAATAAATATTTGCGAAATACGTTGACCGACGTGCGTTTAAAATAATGTCAAGAGGCGAGGAATGACAGTCTGATCGCATTTAACACCGTGCAGCCTCGTTGGGAGAAAATTATATTCGGAAACGGATGACGAAAGTGTGACAGGTTAGTCGTCCTTAAAAACGCTTTTTCCGTGTTATTGTAATATTAAACGTGCAATAACCAATTAAAATCAAACACGGTTCATCTTCCACGTATAACGTTTTTCAAGAGATTAGGGTCGAAACAACGGCAGCGCAGTACATCGCGCGTATGATGCAACGTGAATGGCGGTCACAAAAATATTTTACGAATTTATAACCGCTGAAGTGAGCGATATTATAAATCGTTGTGTCGAGCCGTTGAATCGTTTTTGAAATAAAGTGTAATACGATGAGATATTTTACCACAAGTGATGTATACGTTCTCGGCCAACTCGAGTATGGCTTAGAAATATTGTTTTTTTTTTTATAATTTTGAGCTATCTCTGCAAAACATTTTAGCAAAATAAAAAAATAAATTCCCTAATATTTATCGTTATTCGTAAAAATTTATTAGTCTTTTTTTTTTTTAACTTCGGGACGACATTATATGGAATACGAGTAGATATATTTGTATGCTCTATGAGTGCATTTCGTTCGTATAGATTTCACTTTAACACATATAAACTATCTAACACTTATCCGGACATCAGATATTTACATCTTGTATACATAAGCTTGCGGAAAAACATATTGATTCGGAAATCGGAAGTTATAAATTTAATGTAATAATATGTGTAGCAATTTATTGAAAAGAAAACAATTCAATAACGATTTACATGAAAAATAAAATAAAATTGTTAGCGATAGTATCAAGGATAAATGACGTTAAATTTTTAACAATTATTTTTGAAAATTAGGGCTAAAAACACATAAATAATTGCATGTTCAAATAAATTCTAAACATTGATTTCTTTTGTTTTTCTTGTACGAACGAATTATTATTTTCGACGGAAAGTTCAGAACTCGATTAGGTTAAAACATTTAAAACAGTTTCTGTATGTAATGATGTGTATCGTTCGATAATCGCTTTCTTATATAACACGTGTATGTAGGCTCTATAACGGAGCCATTCGTTACAAGTTGTGAATGTATGCGCACCAACTTTTAACCATCCTGTTTCTTACTGTTTAAAACAAATTAGCTCTGTCGTCAGTGTGAGCACACTTTTCTTTCATTTTATTATATATATTTGATTAAATATCAATATGATTTAATATAAATATATAATAAATGTATTAATTATCGTAACCACACATTTAGAAAATGATTATTTTCGTATTGAGTTAATATTTATGTATAAATTATAAATAAAAAAACATATATATGACTGTATGATAAGACAATATAGATAGGTTCGGTTAAATGAGTATAGAATGTTAAAATTGTTTATTATTAAAGTTTAATGATTGGTGCATCAGATAAGATCGAAATGGCACCATATTCTTTATCGATCCGTTAATAGCATCACGCTATTTAATTTATACGTGCATGATTAAACATACATATAATTTTATTGAATTTTTATCGCGTTTTCAGTCGTTATTGAATCCAACCTTCCAATTTTATACGTGTTCTGAAAAAATAAATCTATATGATGGTCGAACAAACACTCACACGTAATTATTAGATTATTGTTCTATGCAAAAACTGTAAATGAAAATCGATTATTTGATATTATTTATAGTATTTACAGTGTGACGCATGGGTAAATGCGATTTAGTATTTAACGCGCGTTTACCGTAAGATTTCATTCAATTTCATTCGTTCAAAGCTAATCGAAAATAAAATTTAATAATAATGCATAAAAATATATTACTAGGCTGTTGTATTCAAGATAATGGTTATACAGAAGTTGCAGCAATGAATAGATTGAAACATAATGGAAACTGATTAGGAAATTTACGGACGCTTATGGCTGCCCAAAAATATAGTCCACCATATTGAAAGGGCTCATCAGTGTGTAAACCTAAAATGTAGTATGAAATATTTTAAATACAATAAACAGACTGGTACCTATACAATATTTATTAATTTCATTGCACATTACTTCATATAATTGATCTTCAACGAAAAGGATTTTACTTTTCAATATAAAGCCAAAAAAATCATACATAAAGTAGTACTAATTTCTAACTCGTTCATTCAAATGATTCGTAAATAAAAAGTTCTTTTAAAAAACCAAAATGTATGTTATTTAAAATAAATATATAGAATATAGTTGCTGTTTATCTGTAATATTTAGAACATGATATAATTTAAATCATTAAAATTGTTGAAGCAACTAAGTTAACTATTTATATTTTATTTTTTTTTACAATACTTAAAAATTTAAAGTGGATACAAATATTTTCTGGAATGAAAACGTATTTAAAGGGAATCGTTTATTTAGATGTACAATCTAAATAATATGTAGATTGTATATTTAAATATTTAAGGTATATATATATATATATTTTTTTTTTCTTTCTTTATTTTAAGATAGAAAAAATATATATATAAAATATATAAAATATATATATATATATATAAAATAAAATATACCTAACTTCTTTATTTTAAGATGTTAGGTATATTTTATTTTATATTCAAAATATAATTCAACAACATTGCATTTTTTTATCAATTTCAACTCATAGGCGTAGCAAAAAATTTCTTCCAGATAATGACAATCATATAAACAAAGTACATTATGTACAAAAGAAATTAATTTGAAAATATATAAGTAAACAATATAAACATTATTTTTAAGCTAATGAGCCATTTGTTGAGATCTTTTAAAATAAAATACATGACAATTTGTTATGTAATAATTAGTTTTAAATGCTGTGCAAAATAAAATAAATTGTAATTACATAAAAACAGATATTAATAATAAGAACAATTATAAGACAAAAGATTGATCTCTTTTTGATGACGAATAAAATTAATATAATTCTGGCAAAAGTTTATTCTTCTCTAAATACGTTTTCATAATATAATCATACACATATGTAAATGTGTTCCTCTCAGGTAAATTTAAATTTATGTAATCATAGTTTGTTGACAAAAATTTTGATAAACGGTGTTTCTAAATAATACCGTAATAATATAATCGTTTCTTTTTATTCTATCTGGCATACCTGTCAAGCTGTTTCAATATGGCGGCCAAAAGTTTTTACTCTACTTTAATCTATTATATGGTGCTGCAGCTTCAAATCGTGGCGGAATACTGTCTAGTGCAGTGACGATAAACCTTTTTTTTTTTTTTTTGTAAAATTGAAAATTGGGTCATTAAAAAAAAAAAAGAAAAAGTTTCTCGGTAGGCCAAGAATATTTTTCTCATAGTAAAAATATTATTAGGTTGGGGTGGTATAAGCGTTTTGAAAATATTTAATCTCTTTTTTTTATGTATTTCTACGTACAGTTATAAATCGATTTATATTATTTAATTATGGATTATAAGAAAATTAAAAAAAAATTAAATCTAAGAATATATTAAGTGTATATACCTATATAACATACTATGCTTTTAATGTGCATACAATATGTTTTAATAATTACAATATGTATGAATTTAATGCGAGTGTTTATTTTGTTTTTGTACACAAAATACATTAATACTAGGTTCTAAATTGCTATAATTTAACTGAACAAGTACAGCAACAGAAAATGTTAATTTATATTTTATTTAGCATACATTTTACTGCTAGGTAAATACAAAAATTAATCATGATTACGACACCCGATGTGAGAAACCACGTTTTGTGACGAATCGTTATTATTCTCGGCGGAATCTTGGAAAATCGAATATATAAAGGAACATATTGTACATAAACAAATTCAAATTAGTTTTCGATTTACCGAGGCGCACTGAGCGTTATGGAAATTTCTAAGAAAATTTATTTTCTCTGGAATAATCGATTATTCACTTTAGCTATATAATATTCATATATGTATGTAGGTATATGAAGATCACGATGAACCGTTCCTTTTTGATTTTCTATATTTTATATTTGCGCGTGGTATAAAAACATAATACTACAGTCCTAACCTATAAATACCTGTACTACCATGTATATGGTTATGAATAAAATAAATTGCTATTTGGAGTGTAAACGTCAAGAGAAATTAAACGGATGACTTTAAAAAGACGAAATATATATATAAATATATTATGTATCTATATCGTATGCAAGTAAAATATAATGTATGCGCGTTACCAGTGTAATATTTATATAAATGTATTATAACCTGTAAAATATTAGTGACACGGCAACATAAAATTACGTAGAACTGTTGCAGTGTTACATTAATACATGCACATTATGTTAAAACAATAACGTTGTCACTTATAATAAACGTCAAGCTTATAACAATTTAGTGTGCGAAAATAAATGTTTCGTTTGGCCGGCATTATTGTAACTGACGTTTCGAATAAACTTTCTCGTATACACAGTGTTTGTGTGTGAAAGCTCTTTTCATAAATGTACGAAAGATTTATAAAAAAAATGAAAGTATATATATATATATATATATTTTGAAAACGTTAGTATTTTATTATATAAATATATACCTATAATACTTTTTTTTTTTTTTTACGAAATCCATTTTAGTTCGCTCGGGACGTTTGTAGTTATAGCATTGGATTTTATTCGAAATCGAGGTAATATAGTATCATATTTACCGCCCGCGACTATACTGTGTCGAATTAATTGGTTTTTCGTTTTATTAGCTAACCATAGGAGTATTTTTTAATGATTTATTTTATTTTATTTTTGTTTTCCAATTCTTTTAACCGTTTGGTCAACACTATACTGTTACTGGTATAACATCGAATACTAAACTGTACACTAATCATTAATGACTAATAAAATAAATTAAGTAAAATTTTTAACATTATCTAACTACCTACGTAAAATATGATTATAAATTATTGGAATAATTATTATACCGGAAATAATTATGATTAGGATTTATTTTTTGTCGGCACGGCTGGTTTTAGATGAAAAATAATTTTAACACTCGTAAGTGTTAAAAACATTGAATACTGTTTTTAATTAATATTGGAAAATTTATAAACGTGGCATTGAAATATTTTAATCTACACCCAGTCTATATCAATTATTGAGAATTAAAAATATTACGTACTACATGTACATCTCAGTTTTGTACCGATATATGTCACACTATAGGATGTTATTAATTATTCATTCATGAACCCACGTGGAATTGATACATATGTTATATAATTATTTATAAAATAAGAAATATGCATAATATGAGTGCAAAATTAATGAAATATGCATTTTTTTAGCTAAAATTTACAAAATATGCAAAATATGCATTTTCAATTTTCAATTTTTTAACTCACTATTGTATAGTTCAGATTTTAGATTCTGAACGGAGTGATGGAATCTATTGGTTTTACAATGATGTGTGTTTTAGATTCTGAACGGAGTGATGGAATCTATTAGTTTTATAATGAAGTGTGTTTTTTTTTTTTATTTTTTTTTTATTTCTTTATTTATTTTTATTTTTTATTTTTGTGTCTGACGACACCTTTTTTGGCAGTAAAAATGTTTCGATTTGCTTATGTAGCAACTTTCCGAAAGGAAAGTGAATCTAGTTGGTACTTTGGGGGGTCAAAAGTAAAAAATTTTCAATTATTTTTTTAATGCGATGGGAAAAATCCTAAAAAAATAAGGGAAAACGGGAGTTTTTACGCAAAACCAGTTTTCGACAAAATCAAATTTTTTATTTTGCTATAACTCAAAAACTAATTGATGTAAATACTTGAAATTTTCACCAAATGTTTAGATTTGCGTTCTCTAAACACCGTTAAATTTTCAAAGTATTTTGACATATTTTGAGCTATTTATAGACAATTTAAATTTTCAATTTTTTTAAGTATTTTTTTTAAAAATAACGATAAAATTTTTTTGGCCGGCCAGAAAATCTTGAAAATTTAATACAAGGTTTCTTATAAGTTGTTCCTTAACTGATAAAAAAAAAAATCTAAAATCATAAGTCACAATTTTTTTTATAAGTGCTCAAAGTTCCAATTTGTATAAAATGTGTAAAAATCACGATAATTTGAAAGTTATTTTGTAGATAAAAATTCATAAAAATTTTTCTGTTCATACTTTAGGTTTAAAATTTTAACACTAGGTTATCTATAAGCTATTCTTCAAAATTCTTTAAAAAAATTCAACCAGACTTAGAGGAAAAAATTGTATGACTGTTTGAAATTCAAATATTTACGAAATTGCATAAAATAGCGATTTATTGTCAAACGATTTTAAATATTTGTTATAATTCAAAAAGTATAAGTCGCAGATTTTTGAAATTTTTACCAGCTGTTAAGATTGGTATTTCCTTTATGTCATATTTTTTCAAAATATTATATTGATTTTTAAGCCACTTATAGGCATTTAAAATATTTGATTTTTTTACATTTTATTTTTATAATCGGTGATAAAAAAAATATGGCTCCTACAAAATACTTGAACATTTAATAGAAGATTTCACAGAAGTAGTTTTTAATGTCATTCAAAAATTATTAAAATCCATAGGCACAATTTTTTTTTATAAGCGTTTGATCAGCGAATATTGACATAAAATTACATGTAAAATATAATATAATGTATAATATTCTAGACTGACAAATGATATCGGTTTTTTAAAATGCTCCAACTCAAAAACGAAAAACCGCAACAACTTGAAATTTTCACCAAATCTTTATATTGACGTTTTTTATATATGGTTAAGTTTTCAAAGTATTTTGACATATTTTGACTTATTTATAGACAATTTAAATTTTCGATTTTTCTAAATTTTTCGTTATAAAATAAAATATACTTATTACAATATTTATAAATATCATTGTATTATATTCTAGACAAACATATCATCTCTGTTCAGAATCGTTTTTCGTATACAATGATACCTATCATTGAATTCAAATTTAACAAATCCATTATAATGACCTATCCTATGAAAAGTTGCACTCCACCCACAAGTTTACAGCAGAGCGAGGCCCATCCGGTTCTTTTTAGCTTGGTTTGCTATAAATTAGAAACATACAGAACAATATGCAATTCCTACAACTTCCGAACCCTAGTTATATTTAAACGATGACGCAGTATACTTCAGAATAACGGATTAGACGCTTGTATATGTGTTCGCAAACAAATGCTCATTACGTTGAAGTATAATGTAATAATTATAGTCGTAATTATAAAACATCCAAAACTAAATAAAGTACATAAAACATGTATTGCAACATTACGGTACATAACAATGTTCGACAGCTGTAACGGTTACTCGTATATTAAGGTGATTTAATAAATAAGTCGAGTTACAAAGATATATATATATATATATGTATGTATGTATGTATTTGTATAAGGTTATAAGGTATTTTCGTAGAATAGGCAATTTCGTGATATTATTTGTTAAGCGTGTAATATAATTTCCTATTGCACGAATGACTTGAAAATTACACCGATCATTAAAATTACTTTTTTAAGGATCAGTGTAATTTTCAAGTGAATCGTGTAATTGAGAATTACATCGCACGCTCTACAAATAATATCACGAGATTATCTATGCCACGATAAAAAACCTTAATTCACTCTATAATACATTTTTTATTAAAACTTTATGGACAAATAATACTATTAATTCCGACGATTTCATTTATCAAGGAAGACTACAATACAAATATAAATAGCACAAAATTTAGAACTATCATTGAGTAACAAGAATGACATATTGACACTACGAAATTAAGAAGAAGATACGTATGTGTTAGGTATTAAGGGAAATATTAAAGAAATTATAAAAAGGAAATAAAAACGTATACCCTTTTAAAGCAAGAGAGGTAGTTAAAATAATATGTGGTTAATTTTACACGTAGCAGAAGTATATGATATAAAGTATAGAGATGAGAGTAGTTTAAAGTTAACATTTTGTGAACGTTTAAAAGAAGTAAGGGATGACCAAAACTAAGGCGAGAGAAAGAAAAAAACAATTCAATAGTATAACACTCACGATCGTCCCGCTCAATTATTAAAAATCAATCTTAATACTGGTATAGAAAGTAAATTCCATAATATGACAATATTATTGCATTATATACAAAATATTTATCGTACATTACCTAATTTTTTTTTTTTTCGATAATTTAAAGAAAATCTTCTTTTAACAACATATTGTGTTTTACCCAGTCTTCTGAGATATTATCAACAAGACAATAAAATATTTTCACTGGGCGACATTTGTGTAGCTTGGTTAACTGGTTTTAAAAAAATGCACTAGAAAAAACTGATTGTTCTACGAGGTGAATTTATTTTCAAGATCAAAGATTAGATGGGATAGTACGGCTTACGCTTTTGTACCAAGGGCCAAATTAGGTGAGTGGTTTACGTAAGATTTAAGCCGTTGATGGTCGACGCAAGATTATTGTGTATGGAATAATAATCGTGTTATTGTTACACGAAGACCGGATTGAGGCTGTAGATTTGGTCAAAGAGTTCGCATAGTTTCTCATACATATTTTCATACTGTATGCAAAACTTACTCGTCCGACAGCAGAAACTTGTCGCCGTCCGAGTCCAAACATTTCCCTTTGATGCTGAAGCGGTTGGCTTGCACCACGATCGACTGGCGGATGCCCGACTGAAACCACACGCCCTCCCATCGAGTCGGGAACTTGCAACCCTCTGTAAAAAAACACGATTGCACACGTAAATTACATGGATATTTGATCACGGCGTAGGCGTTACGCAATAAAAATAATATGTAAAGGAGTGGCAGCTCCTAGGGATTTTTTAATTAACGTAATGGTGCGGCAGGGTCGACCACACAATGGATCGGTATCACGCTTTATGTATATTTATACATATATGCCAGATATCTCCCGGCACCCGGGACCTACCATTGTGGCCCATTTCAACCCCTTCGGCGTAGCCACGCAAGCTGAATTCCCCAAAAATATTCTTGCCTGCTGTCACTTTTCCGAGAAAATTATTTCCGGATCCGTTTTCAGAACGTCGGAAATATGGTATGTATACATGCACATAGATATATAAGATATATGTATAAATATTATTTAAGTGTACTTAAACATGTACGTATAAATATATTTGTACAATATTACGTATATTTATTTATTTATTAAATACACGCTCGAGGTCCTGTATCATAATTATATATACTGTTGAAGAACGAACAATGTACAATTAATTGATTATTGTTTATATTACTTGATATTAAATGTAATATAATGAGAAATACTTAAAAAAAAAATATTTATTATACAAAATAAAAACAACAGAGAACTATTAAATATTTAAATGTATTCATAATCTACATTCATTAATATACCATTTTTTTATTTTTAATTTTATTCTAGCATAATTATTTGTTTTAATGTATTATTTATCCAAATAAGAGGTCAATATTCTAAGGTGAAACGAAAAAGAGAACAATAAAGATCTTTTAAAGACATAGGATATATGAATGAATCGAAGGTGTGTTTAAAAAAGCCAGAATTATGAAATACTTTATTTTTGATAATTTCTGTGCTAAAAGGAAAAATTTAATTTAGGACCAAAAATATCGTGTTTAAATCTTTCGAAACAAGTTCAATTTTAGAGTTAGAAAAATTGTATTGAAAGCTAATTGGATATATTATCAGACAATTCGAATTTAATTAATTTTACATTTGTTAATATTAAAAAAAAAAAAAAAAAAAAAAAGAAGAATTTAATAATATTTAAGCCGCGTAAGTATACGTTTTGTGTATTTGTTATTGTACGTTGTGTACAATGTGTGCACGCTTAGATGGCGATTGAATAGCAAACAGCGGATGTCGGGAACATATGGAAGTTTTCGCATAAGCGAGTATGTATGCTTCGAATTAAATGCACGCGGTGAAAAGCAAAAAAAAATAAAATAAAATTACGTAGAGTCACATTTAATGTCATCGAGTAATCTTATCTGTCGCGAACTGTCACGAGCACGTGATAGTTCTCCGGAGCCACTGAAAATAACCATCACCGCTACCAGTACATCTCCATCAGCACCGCCCACCCTCGCGACAACCACCTCGATCACCGTGTGTGTATAATAAATTGAAACTTAATAATCTGTTATACTTTTATGTTCGACGGCGGCGGCGGAGGCGGCTCCCGAGATATTTTTCGGCATACTTCCTTAGTCACGACTGTATCAGATAAGTAATTCAATTCAATAAAACTAATGGAAAAATCCCTTCAATCGTACTTTCTTCATCTGACTGACAGACTGACAAGCCCTTTCCGCTAGGGGTCATGTCCCGTTTCAGCTAGAGAGTTCGCTATGTAAAGAAAAAAATAAATCCTTATAAAAAATAAAAAAATAAAAACCGAAACCGAAACAACCAAAACCGTAGTTAGACTACACGCCGCGGTGCGTTCGTTACGACATCATCGACGAGGACGTTTCGAGAAGAATTGCAATTCATCCGACGAAACCACCCCCGAAATAAGTACTCATTTGAATTGTGTGCGAGAGAAAATTCGGATTAAGTGGAGTGCATTTATGTACCGGTGCTTTTTTCCGCGTCGAAAAGAAAAAGCAATCCGTCTCAGGGCGGGAGACTTACATCATTATTTGACGTGCGGATTGTATCTGTAAAAATGCGGACGTGGGGTTTTGATGGATAAATATACCGATTTATTGCTCAAACGGAACTTCATTATAAAGGATAGTAGTAGTCCCTCGTCAATCTGATTGATCATAAGTTCCACGGGAAAAATCATAAAGCTTCTGCATGGTTGCGCTACACGACACTACTCCCCGTAAACGTAACCGTTTACCACTGATTTCAGTACACCAAATGTAGACAATTCACTCCGACCGTGCGATCAAAACTGTACCTATTTACGTGCGATTTCCTTCTAGAATGTATACCATTAAATAATCGATATGTCGTATTACAAACCGTTTCCTACACCGCGTTTACCGGCGACTACATATGTTTTCTATTACATATCCCCATACGCTACTACCACCACTAGTTTCAACGAATAACGCTCGCGTGCCCACCGATCTGAGCACTTTAATTTTGCACACGATGTTATTATCAGATCTTTAAACGTAAAAACACTTATTTTACATATCAATATTTTATTTTATTTCACTCACCCTTTATTCATTCACTCGTTATACACATCCTTTGGCTTACATACTCGTGCAATTCATTTTTTATTTTAGTTTTATTATTTATTATTTATTATTTATTAGTTCAGATTATTTTAGCCCCGCGTTATTTATTTTATTCTCATAAATAGTTTAAGTACACAAACCTCTTCGAGCTATAACTTAACCTTTTCCGTTTTTCATTCGCAGCCTACTTAAATATTGTTTCATAACAATATAATGTAGGTACTTCGTTGATTATTTATCTGTTCAATGAAATAAACGGTAAAAAATATACCAATTTTATACCTCAACCGTGTCATAAATAACGACTGCGTGTGTAGTGAAAATGATATAATACACGAAATCCGCATTGCTCTTTTCAATACCGTTGCTTCAAATGAAAATTAATTTTGTTGTAATTTGATTATTTATTTATTTATTTTTTTTTTTTTGCAAAAATCGATCGGATAATAAAAATACTACAATCGAGAAGAATTTTATAATTATTACAATAGTTGGTATAAAACTGTGTAATCCAACACGAAATCACATACAAAAAAAATAATACTATTTAGATTTTATGATGTATATTATATTATTTTATTTATGAAATTATACATTAACAATTATCATACTATGCAGTAACTTCTATTTATAGGTTCTTAGATAAGTTATGTTGTACCACTTACTTTATGTGGAAAATAATTTCTCGCTCAGTAATAGTACTACATCGTGTATAAAAGGTTATAAAAGGTTTTTATTTAGATTAAAAAATAAATCAATTAGTGAGGTACAATAATAAATTACTTCTAGAACGTATTTATCGATACACCTTCCAATTTAATGTTTTCAAATTAATTAATGTTCCCTATTTATTGGAACAGTGCCGAAGTTGGATAATGTATATAAATATATTTCGAACAATGTTAAAGTATATCTATAGGTATATATTCAATATTTCTTATTTATTTCGAAATTTAATCAATTAAAAAAAAATAAAACAGTTCAACTTCTTTAAAGCTTTCTCGATAAAATCAAAAAAAAAAAAAAGAAAGACAGAAATAAATAAAAAGTAATAAGGTTATGAAAAATAAAAGAATTTATGTCACTAAATGTTATTTACAAAGTTGGCAAGCGATGATAAAATTGTTATTTTGTGCACTAATTGCAAAAAAAATTTAACAACTTTTTATAAACAATTATTGTCTTAGAACTTTAATAATGGTTTAAATACATATTTATACATATTATATATAAACTAACTAATTATTTAGTCCTGATAAAATGAACAATACGAAGATTGATAAATTTTTTAATCATGATTTGTAATTTCAATGCTAATAATATTATATTTTAAAACATCAAGTAAGTTTACTGCTTTGCAAAGTATTAATTAAGATTTACCCCTTATTTAAAATCTAGAGCTATGCAGATTCGATCATTACAAATACGTTTATAAAAATGAAATAGTTTTTTTGAGGATTACTATCCATCTTATATTAAATTATGTTTATACTGAATAAAGACTGCGTATATATACAATAAAACGTTGAAACGAACAATATGATCTTAAAGTTTACTGTAAAATAACATAGCTGTAATTAAATAGATTCCGTTCATTTAACAAAAAACTTCACTTTCATTCTAGTTATATCCATTATTTTAAATAATTTTTTTTTTGTACTCGATCTTTGTACTTGATAGTTTAATATTGCATATTAAAAAAGTTTTGAATTACTCAGGATTCACGTATGATTTACGGTAAGACTATTAAAAAATATTAACGAAATTCGATTTTTTAGCGAGTAAAACAATTGTAAATATCAACTGAAAATAAAAAAAACGTTTAACAAGTCAGAATATGTGCGAGAAAAAAATTGTGAATCAATTACAAGGTTTTTATTTTTACAACAAAGTTTAACATTACACGCACAGCCGATTTACAGCATAATGAGAAATCACGCAGATGAAACCTGTGAGAAAGTATATTAAAATGCTGCGTAGACCTGATGTTTTTAAAAATATAATTAAGAATGGACTTTTCCTATGTAATCATAATCTACAAAGGTGTTATAAAAAATGTATGTGGTTCAAAGTATATGTAGACAATGTAAACAATAGAGCAAAATGATGAAAGGTTTGTTCGCACTTTATACGCGTTTTATTATGTTTTTAAATGGTACAGTGTACTTTTAAACGTTTATGATTTTTTTTTTCAAAGTCGTTCTAATGACGTAACAAGACATGACACTAGAGTACAAAGAAAAAAAAAGTACTTAGAATAATCCCAACAAACACCCATACTAACATCGTTCTTTTATATGCGGTATAAGCACTCGACAAATCAAAATAATATCGTGTAGTACTTGTTCGGGTGAATTTTGAGAAGCAGCTCAGTGTAATAAATTTGAATAAGAAGAAAAAAAAAAAGACCGCATTTTTATATACTTCCTATACGTATTGCATTACGTTTCTTCGAATTAGCTTTTCTACAGGGCGTCCGTCCGAGTGCTGGAAACATCGTTATCCCGATTCGCTTTTCCATCAAAACGTATTCGATGTATTATTTATAGGAATTAATACATTAATGCAACAGCTAACACGTCACACGTTCAAGTGTCGTTTTGTTCAGGATCTTAATTTTGTTCTACGTGTAATTGTATACCGAAAACCACGCATTGTATACGAGTGTAGTGTGTACAGGATGTTACCACAGAGAGCACTAGACATTAATTGCAACCCGCGGACGTTTGGTTTAATGTCATCAAAGTGCGCATATGTAAACCTTATACATTGTTATTATATTATTATTTTCTATAATTGTTGTTCCAACAATCGTCGTCTATGTAAATCATCGTTATAGTAGAGTTGGGCGAAAATGGTTTTTTTTTGGTGTTGAGTCGAGTCGAGCTTCAATTATTTCGTGTCCAGTCGAGTTCAAAATTCGAGCCGAAAAATGCCGTGTGCTCGATAATTCAAATACTCAAAAGTCGAATGACAAAAACAAAATATTAATTACTAATTGTCACTGAGCAGTGATGGCTAGTAATGTTAGTATGTTGTTGAGCGGTGGTGGTGGTTACCAATCGGTATAAATGTCATTATCATGATAGTAAAATTTCAAAACAATAACAATCTATTGTTAATAATTCCATTATAATTTCCATCGGAAATATTTAGCTACCAGTGTCAATAGTTTTCAAACATTTATTTTCAAAGAGTAGTGGAATTATCTCTAGTGCTCGATTGAAGTCGAGTTAATTCAAATACTCGATTTAAATCGAGTAAAATCGTGTACATTTTTTTTCGCCGAATCGAGTACTCAATTCGAAAAATTGTACAATGTCGAGTACTCGTGAAACTCTACATTATATTAATAGAGTTCTGCAAGAATTCCACTTGCTCTTTAATATACCGTACTAAGACGCATCACGATAATGACGAGATTCGCACGGAAACTCGACGAATTCCTTGGTGGTGGATACATATATTTACATACATTCACACTTTCCGATTCGGTGACCTACAAACAGAACGTCTAATTTATTCGAAATAATACGACTCGCGGTCTGCTTTCACTCGAGGGCATCCGATATTATACAATCGCATGCGATGAATAGTGCAGCACCGAATACAGAGGGTCGTACAGTGTTATAGCTATATACATATATACTCGTATAATGTTGCGTTGACCCTCCCGTGTCCTTTGTCAGTCGGCACGTCGTAAACGTATACGACTTAAGCATCGCTGCAGACATATCTAATACACTTTAAACAGCCGGATAAGACACACATAAGCACAGACTATATATAATTATGATTTTGCGACAGCATGTGATATTATACGACACGACAGCTATGTCGCTGAGGGGTGGTTCCCAAGGGTAAACACTCTATATAACTATATAAATAATTGCATTTAAAACGTATACATCTAAATTAGCGGGTGAGTTCAAAACAATTGTTCATGGGACGCGATAGAGCCATACGAACATTAAGCTATGCTCGTGACGATGATTGTATTATTATTTAGGTAATAGCTAGGCACGTATGTACATGACGAAGTATTGCGTACACGAGGCATGTCTTAAAAATTTGGTCTCCGAAGTGATTGTGATCGAATGTAGTTATATTTAAAAAATGTTTTATTCGAGTACGTTGACATCCTCGTGCGTAGGCACATGCGTAGAGCGTCGGATATGCGTTTGGAGTATTCGGCGAACGCGTTCCGTGTAACCGGAAACTGTTGTTAGCGAATAATAATAATAATAATAATATAAGATGCGTATGATGATCATAATAGTAGCGGTATAATCCCTCCGGAGGATAAGTGCATCATCGTTGAGGGAGACTTTGGGTGGCGGTGGCGAGCCTGGGAATCGGATAGCGCCGTGCCGTCTACAAGAAAATTCAATTAACCACGGGCGGCAAGACGTTTTAACGAAGGAAAATGCCCGTCTAATTCGTCTTGGTCGATGCAGTGATGGTCGTGCGCACGAATGCGTGTGCGTTGGTTTGTGCATATATTTTAATTAGGTTTATAGCACGCGCATACACAAACATATATTATATTAATACGCATGTATAGGATACTATATCAAAGTTTGTTGCGACCAGGTAATCTCATTAGACCTCGATGGACGGGTCGTGTACGTATATATTGTGTATACCTGCTGCGGCAACCGCCGCGTAACGTTGACCGTAACAGTCCAGTCGCAGTGTGTTTGATAATAGCTTTTTGATTTGTTTTTTTCACCCCCGTAGGTACGCGGTTACTCTTCGACGACGGCGACTGCCGTTTTTCCTGACAAATCGAACGATTACAACTGTTCGTCGCGTAGTGGTGCGCGCCATCGCCATCATTCGACCGCGTCTCCGCTACGTACGGATGTATAGATATATTATGTTGACGGGGCTATTGTTTTTGCTTTCGCGGACAGTACCTATCCTTCTATTTTTTTTTTCTGGCTAGTGCTACATTTATATATATATATATATATATATATATATATGCGTACGTAGACATGTATGTGTGTGTTTGAGGGAGGGAGGGTAGTTCCGTCAAGGAGGGCGAATGAACGAGCGGTTCTCGCAAAAGAGCAAAAAACGTGTGCGGCGATGGTCCTCGAAAGATGGATGAGGTCTAATGATGAAGCGGCGGCGTTAAGGGAATTAGATGATGAGTCATCGTTAAAAATAAAAATCAAAACGGAAAACTCTCCGTAATAACGCGACGCGTGCATGATACGTGTTAAAAAAAAAAAAAAAACAAAAAACCGTAATATTTACGAGAAATGGACTGCCGAGTGCGCGACTTTTTACGCCGTGGGTTAGGGGTTTCGGACCATCGGATACCGTTTTGCCATTAATTTCCGACCAGAAGGGTTAAATTATATACGCATTATATTACAATATTGCGGGGCAAGAAGATATGGCGGTCAAGAGTAGGGTATATATTTTTGTTCACCGCCCCCGACTCTTTCGGATCGGCATCGTTTCTCGTTCACCAAAATGTATGCGCATCGTGAACCGACATCACCGCCGACTCTCGTTGTTTATGCCCCCCCTCCCCCACCAACTTCCCAGCAGGAAAACGGATTTTTATCATTGTTTTTTTTTTTTTTTTTTTTTTTTTAATATAAATAATTTTCCGAGATCAAATCTCGCGTTTTTCTATTTTCTCCCCGTTGAAAACGTACGGCACCCCGCCGGGAAGGTTCGGTATGAGCGTCCGGCACGCAGCAAGGGAGATCGTAATTTAATAACTAGACCGCGATGCACGGCGCTTCGTCTGTGTCTCGACGTGACCGCGGCCGGTAACGTTTTAGCGGTTTGTCGGCGATGCAATACAGAGCCCGTTCGCGCGTGCCGGTCGGCGGGCGGGTGCGCGCGCGCGCGATGTTCCCGAGTCCGTCGGCGAGCGCGCGCGCGAAAGAGTGAGGCGCGGTGAGGTGGGTAAACAGGGTCGGAGAAAGAGCGACAGAGGGGTGATCGATAAGCGCGCAGGCGGTCGTCGTCGTCATCGTCGCGTCGTCGTCGTCGTCGTCGTCGTCGTCGTCGTCGGTAGTCGTCTCGCCCGCATCGCGACAAACACGTTTACAGACGTTGGCTGCTTCTACACCTTCGTCCTCGCACTACTACCCCTCTGACGCACCCCATTTCAGATATCGTCAAACCTTTTTCGTCGGGGGAGGGGGTAGAAATTAAATATTAATTCGGTTAAAACGTTCGAGCGTCAGCCGCGCTAAAACGATTAATACGTTTCGTTTAAGCCGATTAACGACGGCGGTGGCGGCGGCGGTGCACCGGGTTTTCCACTACACTCGTCCCGCAATGCGCTTGGCCCACCGCAGGGGTTGGCCCCGCGACGCGCCGAGGCGGCAACCCCTCGCGCGCGTGCACCGTCCCCCTCCCGCGGTGTTGCCGGATGCGGAAAAACGCTCAGATTTTCGGAGGCGACGGCGACGGCGGGTGCAGCGATTGCGATTTTCCCAGGACTTCCGGTCGTTTCGTAATCACGTTTTTCTGGGCCTCCTCCTCGTCGTCCTGTTCTTCCTCACCGTCACCGAGACGTGTTGCGATCCTGCGGCGCGAACGACATGCAATAATAACGATACAATATTTTGACGCGCTCGCAAAACGCACATAGTGTACGCGATGGTTGTGCTACGCGTTTATCCGCATCGTAGACGTGTTCGGTCGCAATACGCTGTTTTTACGCTGTTTATCATAGCGACCGGGTACCGTTGTCCGCGCGTTTCCACAGTTCGACAAGACCGCACGGTGTTCACAAGGCGTGTGTAATAACGACGGGGGGTATTTTATTTTATTTTTATTTTTTTTTTTTTTTTCGTTCTACCCGCGTAACGCGTTTTCCGTTCGACCGGGCGTGCCCATGAGATCGGTCTCGGTCGTTCGCGCGATAGTCATCGACAGAATATTATCATCATTACCGCGCGTACGTCGGTGCTCCGTCGCATACGCACGAATACGCGTCCGGAAACGCGTGATTTACCGTTCGATTTCCTCGTCATCACCCCCTGTTCCACATGCACGCGTTTACTGCAGCACACGGCCGACGCGAAAGTATTACGAAGACGCGTTCTGAACACCCCGCGGCGATTCGAGGGATGGAAATCGAATGATGTCCGACGAGACGCCACCGCGGGCGTGTACTCCGTTTCGCGTTTTGTTGTTATTATCCGCGGTAAACGATAAAACGAACTGAATTCGCAGCAATGCGCGCTCTTCGGAAACAAATGCACACGTAACGATCGATTGTTATCGGTTTCATACATCGGAGCGTCTGTAGGCCGTTTATTCGATCCCGGGGTTTTGGTTCGGATATCGATACGAGATAGGCTGTAAAATCATCAAAGCGTGCAGCTTACGGGTACGTGGTGAGATCGTCTCAAACTAACGCTCGGCACGTAACGTAATATCCTAATGCATTTTACGAGAACATTTTATTTTGTTTTTATTATTATTCTTATTTTTTTTTGTGTGTGTTTAACTATGTTTGTCACGCGTAATTTGTCGTTCGAAAATATTTAAAATACTGTGAGAATGAAGAAAATTTTAATAAATCTTTGCTCCGCACTTCTTCATCTCTACAATTTCAACATCAAAGCTAAACCTATTTTCATTGACGTAGCTATATTAAAAATTTATTAAAAAAAAAAAAAAATGAATATCTAAGTAAAGAAAATAATTATCTTTAAACATAAAACTATGTATATATTGTGTTTATATATGTGTATGTGTATGTGAAGGGGGGGGGGGAGATTTTTTAACAGTTCGAGTGAATTAAATATTAAAATATTTGTGTACGGGCTATTTTTTTAAAATACATGATGCCCGTGTAGAGTTCACCCATTTAAGAAAAAGAAAAACACATGGAATAGTTTTTTGTAATTAGAATATTTTGTATTATATGAAATACTTGTAAGTAAAATATGTTCTTAGTGCACCAAGTATTAAATTCGTTTTAGTTTGTGTTATTAATGCTTCACAAGCACTTAAATTTGATTAAAAATATAAATCTGACCTATTTTTTATTAAAAATACACATTCTTTAGTATGTATTTCATTTATATTTTTCAATACCAATTCGAACTCAAAACTTGCACAGATTCTAAATAGCTTGCAGCGAGAAAAGTAGAATTCCTTCCTGAAGTAAATTCGTTAAACGACTACAGCAAATTGCTATTACGCTATGACGCTGTATTAGGTTTGTTCGTCGAAAAATAACCTATAAACAGCTGAACTGTAGCAGTAAAATTAATAAATCTTGCTATTATAAATTATTCTCTCTATACATCGTGGATCGCGTATATAATGTGTGCTTTGAAATTAAATTACACGGGTTACTTCGTTTTGCTAAAAAGAAAAAAAATTGAACTATACATCACATGAACATCCGAACGAATCGTACAAAACCCTGAAAATAAATTGATGAATCTTTTACTCGCTTGCTTTCTCTCGTTGCCCGAGAATGATCTCATACAAATTATTATTCTTTGAATGCGCGCTCCGAGTGCAATTAATTAAAATACGAATACGCGCACAGGACCGTCATTTTCATCGTTACACTGGTTTCGGCGCAAAAGAATAAAAGAATATTATTAAGATTATGGATCCTCCGACTGACCGTGATGTAAATAGATACTATTATAACTTGCACATAATATGTAAGGGGTGCATTGGATACGAACGCACAACGGTTTGAAGTACTACCGCAATCGAGTATGAACACTACCCGGATAGAAAAGTAATACAATGTTGAACATGCTAAGCTGCAGTGTATTCCGAGCGGTGTAAAAAAAAAGAGATCCCTAAAAAGGTAATACCGCTAAAGCTCTTGTCATTTAAATAAATTAAGATCGACGCTTGAGTGAAATTAATTGGCATGCAAACTCGCAAAGTCAACAAGAGTACAACTTTATCATGAACTATATTAAGACCGTCAAACTTAGTAGCTGTGTGTCTTCTTCAGTGTTGGTATTAGATAAATACTTTTTATCTAGATAAAAATAAAATATAACTACATTTAAATCTATCTAGATAATGATTAAAGATCAATAGATTCATTTTTATCTAGATAAAAAAAAAAAAAAGAGAAATTTGTTTAATATTTTGAATTTTTACTTCTTGAGAGTACATCATAGATATTATACTATAGTGTACTACTTAACGTTTTAATATTATTTAAGCACAAGCTTAAATTAATATTAGTAGTAGACATTATAAGTCAATATGCAATAAGAATAAACTGACAAACATTTTAAAATTAAGTATAAATATTAAGAAAAATGTATTTTACAAATGGGACTTGTCACAGTAAACTGCGATTGTTGTGAACCTTTAAAAATGTTTAGTATATATTTAAATGTATATTAGTAAAAACGCATTTGGTTTTTGGTAAGATACTTGTTGTATAATATATACTACACAAACAATAAATAAAAGAACACTAAATGATGTTAAAAATAATTATGTACGATGCAGTTAAATAGGTTAAATCTGACTGAGTAGCTCACTAGTCTTTCTTACTAATAAATAATTATAATCACTATTTCATTAATTTACAAGCTCACTATTTATCAACATCACACAACAACATGATTTTACTTTATGTTTGAAAATTGGACCCCATGCTCCTAACGAAAGAGTTAGTAGATTAAAATAATATTTTGTAATTATTGTTAACGGGATTATTTAAGAGATCGAATTTTAAGCGTTAATCACTAATAAAATAAAAATAAATTTGTATTTTATTTTTTGGACGAATTTATCTATGAGTATAATTTTTTTATCTAAGACAATTATTTAGATAATATGCAACTATTTATCTAGATAAAATAAAAGAAATAAATAATTATCAAGATAAGTCAAAATACTTGTATTTTTCATATATATATATATATATATATATATATATATATATATATATATATATATATATATATATATATATATATATATATATATAAATGATGGCACAAGTTATCTATCGATTTTAATATTTTTTAAATAATTTTTTTTTATCTTAATCTAATCAAGAAATAATATAAATTGGTACCATTTGGAATAAACTAAAAAAAATATTTATACATAATTTTAAACGCATAACAGTTATACAATAATATTAAATATTAGCTGTTATTTTTGCGATGAAAATAAAGGTAAGCCTACGCGTTAAGTATTTACTATTTATTTTCTTTAAATCATGCGCACAACCTAAATAAAAATCTGCGGAAGTAATTAAAATTCAGATAAAAATAAGAACATTTAGAGTTCAACATTAATACACAGCAATAGAAAATACTTTTAAAGTACCAAAATGAATTTGATTTTTAATTTTATAGAATGTATCAATCACACGATTTATAATTAACGTGTTAAAAATGAATAGAATTAAGTTTCAAGACTTGAAATGTGATTTAGCATTTTGCAAAGGAAATGTGTCTATGTTTTAAATGTATATCATTTCAATTTCATATGTATTAATTTTTTAACTAACTATACATTAGTCAATCTTGTATAAAATACGTAAGATAAAATCGGTTGCATTCAATAAGCATGTAAGCATGTTTTCAACAACATGATAATATTATACGTGTTGATATTTAACTCAGAGGGCGTGCACAGCCCCCCCCATGAATACTTAACAAATGTATAATATGAATTATCTACTTACATATAATTATAATTCTTTTATTTCCCAATTTTAGGATATTTATTTTTATTTTTATAACAATTGATTTATTAATTAGGTATTATTTTCTCCTTATCAGTCTGTATTATTTGATATTGGTGATAGTAACTATTATTATTCTAAGATCGTGGTCACTACCTTTTATTTACGAACTTGCTAAAAAACCTCACAAACTTGACTTTATATTATGATTTTAATTGAATAAATGTTTTATGCTACAAAAATGATGCATTGTTTACTTATAATTTTTGTATTTTAATTCATAATTCATATTGATTATAATATTCTATTAAAAACAAGTTGATTTTTAAAATCCCCCCCCCCCCATTCAAAACTCCTGAGTACGCCTCTGCTTTGCATATTTTTCAATAATAAATTTGTGATTATTGGCTGTATAATGTAAACGAGATAAAATAATGTTAACAATACGCAAGAATAAAATTTGTTAAACGGAGATATTTAAAATAAACTTCACGTTAGCGGTTCCCAATCTTTTTAGTCGTGCGGACCACCAATTTTGTAAAAAAAATCTTTAAGATCCACTATTAATAATATATATATATATATGTTATGAGTAATATAAAATACCAGGTAATGAACACTTTGTTTAGGCAATTTGGTCCTGTCTGAAGAATTTGAGAAGAATTTGAACCTCGAATAGAGACAAATAATTATAACAATATACTGCAAAATATTTCACTAATAATTTCTTATAATTGTATTATTATAATACACAACAAAGTATAAAATATCAGTATAATATTTCTTGCTCGGTATTTATATTACTCTATGTTACATTTATTGTTTTTCCATATTAAATTAGTAAATTTAATAGCTATGTCAATACAATCAAACAACAATACATGAATAATAATTGATATTTACGATTAAACAGTCGAGTTTACATGAATTTCAAAACACTTTGTACATTGTAATTATTTATTAATATTTGAAGTTAAAAATGCTTAGGCAAGATCGAATTGCCCGAGCAGTAACTTATAAGTCAGTTATAACGAATATAATTATGAAACAATTGTGATATATTTTAAAAATGGAAAAGGCTCGCTCATAAAGATAGGTTGTCGAAAAGTCCATAATGTTTCTCAGTGCAATTCTGGCAATTACTGGATAATCTTATTAATATTATTATAACCAGAAATATAAACGTTAATCATGATGATCTACGGATTTATTTTTGTAAGTATTCAAATGATTTGTTTTACTTTTATTGAATTTAAATATAGGTATTAATATTTTTATTGGCTTTATGTCAAAATTGTTTTTCGTTTTAATTTTACGATAACTTGCTATTACCTATCAATAGATAAGTATCGAAAATACATTTTATGGAAACGACAGCCGTATACCAGACATAGATTAATGAATTGGAACAGTTGAGTATCAAAATCGTCTCGAAAAATTTTTAAATTCAACCATATATATTAAAAGAGCTTAACAATGTAAAATGTAACATTTTCATTTATTATGTTGAGTATATATTATTTACTGGTACGTACAATAAAAATACATTCACATAGTTTTATTCGATTCTAATTACAAACACGAGACGAAAATAAACATTAAATAAACTTAAAGCCAAAATAATTGTATAATATTGTATTCAAACGATTTTCAAAGCAATCAAATTTCATCTCTATTTTTGATTGATTAAAAACTGAATATTTATTGAGTTTTTTTTATGTTTATTGTTATTCTATTAATTCAAAAATGCTATTGTTTTAAATAAATCAATCATTAGAACTTTTAATTTGAAAAACCATTATCTGACATCTTGTGACATAAAATTGCTACAAAAAAAAGAAAGGATAGAAAATTAATATATTTCGTTATAATAGAAATAATAACGTTACAGTGTACTAAAGTATGATTACTACGTTAGCAAAACTTTTACAGTTTTAAGACATAAAAATAAAAAAATATAATATGAAACTTAATTTTTTTGAGTATTTCCTGAATAAATCAAATAAATTTGAATAACTGTTTTCGGAGTATAGACCATAGACCAAACTTTGAACTTGTATACTTAATAATTCACTGTAATTGAATTAAAGTGAAAAATGTTTACATTATTTGTACTGTAACATTATACATAAAGTTAAAATTTATATTTTAATTTGTCTTTTGGGATATCTATATGAATGCGTTTTAATATAATGAAATATTTGTTACAATTTCGGTATTTAAATAGTAGTGTAAATGCAATATCAACTTTTCAGTAAATTGGACAGGTGAGAGGAAATACAATTGTCCTAACCTATCTTAGTTTCCATGTTAACGATCTCTTTCTCTAATATTAAACTGTATTATTATTATTATTATTATTATTATTATTATTATTATATTGTAAACGTAAAATAAATGTTCATACATTTGAATACTCGCAGATAAAAATAATGTAATCTTTCGCCCAAAACTAAAAGTCGTCATAAATCAATAATTTTATTATAATATTCCGTCTGATACAAAATGTATTAATGTTAATGTATTAATATAAGTAGTAATCGTAAGCTCACGTATTTCGTAACCGCTAACATTACCATATATACCTAGATTAAAATGCAAAAAACATCGCCAAGTTAAAAAAAATACCATTAAGTGTCCATTGAAAATAACAAATAATTAATGTAGGGTGCGTTATTTTATTTCTAATTATTTTCGCAGCAAACAATTTTTGTGTAAATATAATTTCATAGGTATGGGAGCATATAAATTTCGTTCAATCACGCCACTTGTTAATATGGGGAATAAATTCGAGTTCGGAGTCAAAACGCGATATCGTAATTAATTAGTTTAGCAACAGAACAGCACCCGCACATACTACATTAAATCACGACAAAAAAAAAAAAAATAAATAAATAAAAATAAAAAATGATTCTACAATTTTTATTTATTTATTAATTCTTTATTTTTTTACCATCCCCTCCGATTACATTTTATTAATTATAACCTATGGACATACAATACAGTGGGCATTGTTAACATACATGTATACCGTTCGAAATAGCTAAATGGACGCGATCTTTCTCGCGAAGCGATTCGAAACGATAAATGATGATACCGCATGTAATACTACATGATTAGAAAAGTACAATGGGCGTCAGGTCGGTTAAAACAGTCGTCGACGGCCGGGGACCTCAAAGATCGTTATAAACGATTGCGTTTCCGCGAACGTTCCTCATGCTGCGCGCTCGAGGGAAAAGCTGCAGATGTTACGATGTTACCAGGTGGTGACCAAGTTAGGTTAGTGGACGACCCGGTGCGAGTTCTTGGAATCGCTGATTTAAAATTAATTGTCAATTTGTGCGGATTCTCGGGGTGGAGGAGGGGAGAAGTGCGCCAAACTTTTCAATTTGGATCTGGTACGACCACGTGTATTCGTACGATAATAATAACAATGCAAATCGTGAGGCGAATTCGGAATAAACGCAATTTTTCGTCAACTCTTACGTAGGTACCCAAATGTGCAATTAAGTTTAATGCGTATAATACGTATATGGGTACGGCGTTCGTACATACTATAATTTATGCTCAATATGGGTTTCTTTATTTTCATCTCTCTCTCTCTCTCTCTTTTTTTTTTCTTTTTCTGAACTGTTCCGTTGCTGAATGTAAAACACAATTTAATAACTTATCGTTTAAGTGTTGCGCAACGCGTAGAATGTAAAAGCAACTTGATGCTACGATGTAAATAATAAATTCAATTTCATAATCTTACAAAACGTCACATCCTTATATCTCTTTTGTTTCCGCGCTAGCAGTTTCAGTTCTATTTATTACACTTACGATATAATGTTACTTGGACTATTATTTGAAAATACTTTTCTATATATGATAACCATGACCAGAGGAAAAATGTCCAACTTCATTTCCGACACACAATGTCAACATTCGAGGAATAAAGTTTTCCGGCGTTAATGGTTTTCGCAAATTAAATGGGTTTTGATCATTTTTCAGTGGAACCGGAAGAGTTTCATTACGATGTGATGTACGTATTTTGAGTTTAAATCAAATAAATTACTTTCATTAAGACTAATAGTGTATTAGATAAATCATCAATTACACGCGGAATACAAATCATAAAATTTATAAAACTCAACAATCTATTAATCCCGCGGTGTTGGTGTGTTTTCTTCATGTACTGTACATTTTATTCATTTGATGAATTAATAAAAATTAATTATATTCGTTATAGATTTCCGCATATTATACACGCATATACAAAATATTCAATCGCTAGCGCACTATTAACATTTGATTTCACACCGAGAGTTGTAATTGTAATTGTAATTGTAAATGGAATTGTAATTGTTATGGTTTGAAAACGTAAGATTTTGATTTTTAAAAATAGAATTATTTTCAGTTAATTCGTCCACGAAATGGTATTAATCGATAAACTATTTAAAAGCAATAAATTTAATTGAAGAGAAAATATTTCATTGATTTTTAAATTTTAATAAATAAATAATTGTTACTTCCATATTAAATATGCGATTATATGATTGAAAATATTAACAATATCAAATTTAAATTAATATTTCTACGTAAATAATAAAGACCCTATAACATTATTATAAATAGTAAAGTTTTTAGATTTCAGAGAATATTTCATACTTGAGACAATATTTAAAGCTGTACTACAACAAAATCTACAGCCAATATTGATGCAAATATTTAATGTTGTCGTAAGCATAATTTTAGTAACTATATATAGAATAGTTGCCATTGTAGTAAACATATTTCTTATAATATACTTACAGATCAAAGAATTCGATTTTCAAAATACAAATTAAATATAGTACTATGAAATATTTTTCTCCATCCCATAACAAAACATAATGATTGCAATTGTTCTATCAGAAGTCTTAAATGTACCTAGAACCCTTTTTAGTTTGGTTAATTATGGTTCGTTTTAATTACTTGATTGATTAAATTTTAGATTAACTGTCTATGGAAATAAAATAAAACCTATAGAAGGTATAACGCAGTTGATTATTTCGAAAATAATTCAATTATCAGACCAAAATGAATTGTTGAATTCTTTATACTATTATAGTAGTCCGTCCATGTCTGTTCCGAGAATAATTAATCATAATGTTCCTCGTAATGTTATTCATTGGAAAAAGCAAGTAATAAATTAAAAGATAACACGCAAACAGGTACGGTTTAAAATAAAAAATAAAACCATGATAGATGACATTTTGAAAAACTTCTCAATGAAAGTGTATTCAATGTTTTTTAATCGCGTATCGGTTTTAATAATTCTGATGGGTTGTTATGCTTTGCGAAAACGAAGCGAAACTACTTTCAATCATTGAAATATTTCAGTTAAAACATGTTCATAAATTATTAATATTTTAAAACTGGCCGAATAGTTTGCTTTAATATTTTAAAAGTGTACCTACTTATAATCTGCGTTTCATAAATTAGGAGATAGTGTGTGCCGGAATTTCTACAATGAAATATTTTGTATTTAGTTTTAGTTTTCACAAAAAGAATCGATTTCTATACTGACGTTGAATAGTATTCACTTTTTAAACCATTTTTATGATATATAATAGGACAGAAATCATATTTACAAAACGATCCTTGAAAAACAATACAGTTGAACCCAATTTATAACGAATAAATAAATAAATATTATTACAGTATATGAACTATACGAAATATCGTCGTTGATATTCGTCAATTAAATTCAAAAAAATTACGAATATTCGAATATATATTTAAATATTTTTTATATCATTACATCATTATCGAATCACAATATCTACTCGTAGTTAGATTTAATTTAAAACAACTGTTGTCTGTAGCGCAAACGATAAGTAAACAATTATACATGTCTGAAAGTATCTAGTCAACAAGTTACACGATTGCATCTGTTGTATTATCTACACGACGTAGTTTGCAATTGAAAATATTGTATTGTAAACGGTTTTGTTACCGATCGTTTTTCGCATGTGAAACAAAGTAAACGGTATCCACTTTTGTTACCCTTGATTGCGGTTGATGTATTGAAGTGATATGGATTTCGAAAACGCATTAGAATTCGGCATAAAGTCTACTTGAGGACGATCAGTCAATTGTTTTAGATTTATGTCCTCAACTTCCGTACGTTTGACTATAGTACTGTAAAAATGTTCGAATGTTGGTTCCGTTTTAAAATTCCTCATCGTTCCAATTCATAGATGGTACTAAGAATAGGTAGTTCTTATTAGAATACACGAGTGAAATACGAAGACCACATAATATAATCGTTATCAAATCCCATTAATATCAATAATAATCAATACGCATCGTAGATATTATTCTATTTAAAACAATTTACTTGTGGATCATAAGCGAATGTAGATTAGGTAACTTACATTAGGTTTTTAGCCGTATGTATACAAGACGGAAATTATTAGATTTAATTTTAAGTTTTTTTTTTTTCTTGATTTGTGTGCAATGACGTCAACGCATCTGGTGGCAGTAAACATTCATAAACATAGATGCATAGCAATATATTTTTGTAACCATGTCTCACCGCATTCGTAGAGATGCTCCTTTATCCGTAAAATGTTTTAAGGTTGCGTTTTCGACGGGTTTATCCCTTTAAATCTACATTTTGGAATTCTAAGAATATTAACGCGGAATTTTGTTTTTGATTGAAAACAATTAACACTAATAAAACGATTTTAAATATCTGTTAAATAAATTGTTGAAAATTTAGACCATAACTTAAACGTCTATAAAAAAACCTCTAGGCCACACCACTTCAATCTGGTGGTGTTTGAAATTATAATAGAGTGGTGTGCGGTTTGTATTATTTACTTTTTATCTTCTTCCCTACTACAATGATATCGTTTGCGAATTAGAGGTTTATTCTTGTGATCATGTTGTCCGTATGCAAGCGAATCACGTGTTAAAATAATAATCAGATACGTGAATAAAAAAATATTTGGAGTGTTTGTACATTTTAATACTTTTATAATCTAAAAACCACTTTTACTCGACAAAAACGTATACAATAATTTTTATGAATTTGAGGAGGGGAGGGGTTTGAACTACTAAAACCCCTCTTGTATACGCGCCTGATAGTATATAATAATATATTAGTGTAACAACCAGTGGTTCGTAGAGACATAATATTCACAACGCGGAAGTATGTGTCGTCGATAGTGTAAACTCGATGTACACTCGACCAACCATGGCGACGGTTACGTTTTAAACGCTTTTAAGGAGTACATCACACTCTTAAGGAAATACTATTTATACGCAACGGCATTTCTAAGCGTAAAGCTCGCCTACAACGAACGAAATAGGTGTATATTTATACGTGAGTTATAGCTTTTACCGCGTCATTTTTAATTAAAGTTTTTCCACAACAATATTATTAGACACGCGTATGAATTACGTCGCGTGGAATCGTTTAAATAGTTAACGGTAGTGTGCATTCATTTTATGAAGCACTACTATTATGTGTAGGTGCTGTATGTGTTCTAATCGACTAATGAAATTAATAAAAGTCAAATTCTTTACGTGTTTTCTCTTACTTCGCGATCGTCTGAAACCGCGTTTTTACAAACGGTTTAAATAATGTTCGTTCTATTGTGCCGAATCGATGAATTAATTATCGCTATCGATTCTACACGTCAACTATCGTTTCGATAAACAGGCGGATAAACATTTAAAACGGAAAACAATTCTACAAATTTATTTCGGACTTAAATCCGTTTTTTTGTGGTATTATAATATTAATTTTAATACACCTCTATTTCTTAAACCATCAAAAATTGATAATCGTTAAATAATTGTTTTTCTTGTTATATCTACATGCATACATGCAGGGAAACTGTAACGTGGTCGGAGAACCACTTCATTCTTATTATATTTACTACTTTATTAACCTAACTTATAATCATCAATAAAATAATTATACTAATGTTATAAATTTAATATATAATACTCAATATTCTAAGTTTTAAAATTCATAAAATCATAACTAGACTATACTTTTATACTTAAATTTCCCTACACTATTATTTTCAATAAGTTAAGGGTACCTAAATTCGACTAGCTATTTCCTTTTGCTTATTTCTCATGAACAAATTAGAATTTTTGTGATTCAAAAATTATTTCAAATAGTTTCTACTGTCTATTTTAAGTCTCTGTTTTTCGTTGTCTGAAAATCGAGTAAGTTATTTTAATATAATTATTATTATTAGTATGAAATGTTAAAATTCATAATTTATTTGTTTCAATAAGTTATTCCTGTTTTATAAAACTTGAATGTAATTACATCAAAGTATATATTTTATATTTCCACAGGGGGGGGGGGCAAATACCTAAATATATCTTCCTAAAGTACGCCCTAGAAGGAGGGACGGTAAACTTTAATTTGTACAGGACGCTAAAATCTTAAAAATGGTTCTGCATTCATGTATACTATAACCACGGTAGCACAGTTATTTCGTTTTGCTACATGTTTGACGAAAAAACGATAGCAAGGATAATGATTATATTAGTACGTTCATTACCTGACGAAACCGTAACCGGCCCGATGAACAATATCAACAGCAGCCAATACGTCATGATCGCTGCTCGGTTTAAAGCCGTTTGCCGGTCGCTCGTGCCGGTGTCATCGTAAGGGTCTCTGCAAAAAAAAAAATAAAATAAAAATAACAAATCAAACAAAATTTTTTGGAAAGCAGTGTGTCGTAAATAATATAAAACTTGATAATTCGACAGTATTTTTTTTCACGTCATCTAGTTTTTTATAAGCGTATACAATAACACTTTGATTTTTGTATTAATCGTATTCTCGTATATTTTCGCACGGGAAATACTAAATGTCTACACTAGTGTAGCAGGTAAGTAGAAGATAAAATGCTTACGTTAGTTTCTGTACATGTGATGCGTTAATTACTTTACGAGTATAAAAATGAGATGCGTAAGTTCCTAAAAAGAAATGACTAATGTCAGTAAGTGTATACTAATGCTATATTATGGATTAGATGTTTCTATTTATTATTTTATTATTTTATTTTTTATTATTATTTTATTAACTGTATTTCATATATTAAATGTTATACTCGTTAAAATTTTAATAATAATAATAATAATAATAATAGCCTTCTTACATTTTATAAATAAATAGATAGTAATGATAATACAAAGTAATAAAAATCGTGTGTTACATTTTATATACAAACAGATGATGATGATAGTAAAGTACAATAAAAATCGTATAAAGTAACGAAATATAATGTGTTTGAAAAAAAATTGTTTTAAATCTTATAAGGTTTATTTGTGAAACATAAAAATTTATCATAACCGTATTGTTTAATTTTTAAAATCGAATTTCGATGTTAGCTTTATTGACCAGCTATTGTCATACACAATTAACATGATATACGATTTTTTCTACCGCGTAGGAACTTACATATATAATTTTTTCCATCGCGTAAGAACTTACAAATGTATTTTTTTTTTTACCTTCTAGGTTTCGTGTAAGGAACATACATTTGCACGTCGGCCCACGGACCACTCGTTGTCCGCGATTTATATTCTATTATGCGTCCGAGTCCTTTTCGGGAACATATATAAGTCAAGGATGAGCAACTAGCGACAGTTTTCATCTTGCCCGCGTTATTACCTTTTTGAAATGCGTAATACTCTAAAGCAGGGATCTTCAACCCACGTCACGCCACGTCTTTATTTGTGATCCGCGATCACATTTCATGTATAGCGCGTATTTATTCTACTTCGATAAAATTAGAACAGCCGTCAGGCATCGTTATCGAACGGATGATTGGGAAATATGCAATAAGGCATATTAAAATACCTAACTACCTTGCAAATGTTGAACTTACTTATTTAATATATTGACATTGGAGACGTATTCTAACTGGTGGAATAACGCATTAACTTTGATGCCACTATTTGGCAGTGCTTACAAAATACATTTGTGTGCATAATTATTCACAAATGGAAATCTAACGAAAACTTTAGAGTCTAAAGCTAGTCTAAAGTTCAAAGACAATAGTTACCCGATATTAATGACGAGAAAAAGTTGTATGTATTTTTATAATTCTGTGCTTAATATAAAGTTTATTAACATCGCTAGTAGAATAATTAATTGGTATCTGCTACGTAAATCGTTTATAATTTGATAACTAATGCGTTATTAACGTTTAAATATGACATATGTATAGGTATTAATTATTTTATTATATCGCAGCTGTATCGATCGTTTCTTATACGTTATCGTGTAGCCTAGGTCGTAGTTTTTTTTTTTTTGTTCTTTGATCCGCGGGATTTTATAGGTCTAAACACCGACCCACTAATTACTAAAATTTACCCATCCTCGATAAAAACATTAACGAACTTCGAACCGGGTCAAATGCAGCCTGTACGGTAGCGGGAAACCTCGATCGGACGTATGTAAACTTACGGCGGCATCGCGTTGCAGTTGACGTATCACATTAATAATTTTCGCTAATAATTTCGTTACGAAGGGGTTAGATTGGTGAAAAAAATCTAATATGGCATGTACAAAACGATTTTTCAATGCTAAACACTCTCATTCGGTCCCTGTGAAAAAGTTTTGTATTGCAATTCAGCGTACCGCTGCAGGGGAGCACCGCAATAGTATACGACGTATATTTTCGCAGCACCGATTTCCGTTCGTATCTAAACTTTTGAACGCTTAAATCGTACTCGTTCGGGTGGACATGGTGGTTTTTTTTCTATACACGTTTACGTATACACATTTTCACGGAGAATATTATTATCTTTAGTGTCGAAGTTTGGTGATGTTAATGTTTTGATTGGAAAAAATATAAATGATAAAAAAAAAAAAAAAAAAAATTACGATGAAAATTATTCGTAAAAATAATTATATATCTGTCCAACAGTGTTTCGCATAATTTTAACGTCGATTGCTGCGTGCAATAGACAGC